>REGM01000062.1:250566-275632 GCA_004194415.1 Aurelia aurita
ATACACCCAGTTGCTCCTTGAGACGTCTCAAAGGTCTCAGTACTGAAGCACATGCACCCATATACACCCAGTTGCTCCTTGAGACGTCTCAAAGGTCTCAGTACTGAAGCACATACACCCATATACACCCAGTTGCTCCTTGAGACGTCTCAAAGGTCTCAGTACTGAAGCACATACACCCATATACACCCAGTTGCTCCTTGAGACGTCTCAAAGGTCTCAGTACTGAAGCACATACACCCATATACACCCAGTTGAGTAATTTCACAAATTCACAGATGAGAGTGGAGATACCTGGAAATTCTAAATTTGAAAGAGCTATAACTTCGGTGTAACTTCTCGCGTTTTTGTTTGGCGTGATACAAAATGCATATTGCGATGTGAATGAAAGGGCCCCCCCACCATATTTCTGCGTGATGCGTTATTGGCCATATTTCCTTAAGTCAAATCGTGAAATCTCTAGGGTAGGGTGGGGTAAGTGGGTCTAGGGGTAAAGTGGGTCTATTAAGCTTTTTGCTAAAAATATCCTTCCTCGTCAAATCGAAGAAGAGTTGGCTATTTTTCTCGTAATGCCTACATAATAAGCTGCCTTTTCATATCAAACATTTGTCTTAGATTTATCTCCATTCGTTTTATAGAATAATTTTACTGAACGGCCTACTGTGGAAGAATTTCAAAGCCGAGAAAGCTTTCCTCTGCCACTGTTATTTTGATTTTCTGGTCAACTAAATGAAATTGAAGTGAAAGTTTGGTCGTTTACAAATGAAATAACGTTAATTTCAAAGTCATTGAAGCGATAATTCTGTTTCTGTATATTTATTCTGCATATAGTAAATCCCAGCATATAAGAACCTAGAAAAATAAGAACCTACAGGCTGTTTTTCCTAAATTATGCACCTCGTAATTAAGAACCTGTTTCGGTTTGATGAAAAAACATGTTCTTGTTACAAGGGTAATAAAGTTGATTATTTGATCATCCTTGTTAAGTTTACTTTTGTCCCAGTTGGCTGTTAAAATCTGAACCTCCTCTCCAGCTATTTGTAAGGTTAGGATTAGATATTAGGTCCTTAATAACATTGCCAAAACAAATAATATGGTTGAAAATCTCTTGATAACAACTCCTAAAAGGTTTACAGAAACCCTTCCAATAAGAACCTTATACCCTGAAATTGATCTAAGTACCTTTGAAATAAGAACCTCATTCAGCCTGGCTCTGAAAAAAGTAGGTTCTTATATGCGGGGATTTACTGTATTCACTTGTGCTTCAAGAATTTGCTTAGGCCAAAACGCCAAAGCTCTGGTTTGGAGGTGAAGGCAAATTTGTCCTATGAAGATTAATATTTCAACTCTCAAATACCCAAAATCAACAAACAAGGTATCTATGTTCAAGCTGACCATCGAGGTATGTTTTAAAAATGTTTTCGGATTGATTCACGCTATTTCCTATTCACTAGGGTCGACCAAATCTGTACACTTTTTTTGGGACACCCGGTACAATAATGTATTTAAACAGGCATTGACGCAAACTAAATTCGTGAAAAATAAGCAGTAGGAGCTATGCAATTTAACTTCATGTCCACACAGTTCGAAGTGGAAATAATTTGAGCAATAACTAAAGAGGGGGCACCATTCTCGCACTTTGCCCCCCTTGTGGAACAAGACACAGCACGCCACTGGCAGGGACCCAAGAAGAATGGTGGCTCGATAGGCTGTATGCCATCCTTTACAAAATGTTAACTTTGGTGCGTTTGTAAAGCCTGAGTGAAACCCAGAAACAGCAAATTTTTATGCAATCGATGAGTGGAGTTACGAAGCATATGAAACGCAAAGAAAATGCGAGCGAAGCGAGCAGAAAATTTTTGAGAAACACACTGAGTTCAGCTACATTTCTTAAATAAAAGAAAGACATCGTCGGCAAAAGATGCTTTGAAGTGGCAGAATGTTACCAAACCCGAAATTGACGTAAAAGATGCATAGTTCCCATACAAACCCCATTACCAACAATGCCTGCCAAAAAAGTCTTGAAACACCTCAGCTAATTTTGCCTTGTTTTGGGATATCCCCCTCCCAGAACAATGTTGTTATGTGTGTGACGATAAGATGAGGATGACAGGACGATTCGCGATTCTGATGGAATGCTAGGACAATAACCTTGCAAATCAACATTTTTTTGGGGGGGAGGGGGTGCCTCAACTATTCTCTACGGATAGAATTGCGGAAAAGTGTGTCATTATCAAGAAATGGCCTAAGTGTTTCAAGGACTTTTGGCGGGCATTGTACATTTTCCTTATTTCTGGGTCTAAACGACAAGCAATCTCACCACACAAAATTTTCCAATCTAAGTTTGACGAATAGATTCATGTTTTAGTTTTAAAAATCAGCCACATACTTTTTATTCCCAAGCCAACGAAACGTTTCAATTTTTTATATTCACCCGGAATAAGGCACGAAAGTCCAAAGTTGCACTAACTGGACACCAAGTTATAAACGGACATTCCTTGGGCAAAAAAGTCTCAAGGTAACCTAGGTGCAAAGGGGATGAGGGTACACCAAGATACAGACGCACATCCACAGAGCACAAAAGTCCCCCAGGTACACTAGGTACGAAGGGGACGAGGGGGTTTGCAGCAACAAAATTAACTTCCTTTTGGGAATGCAAGTTTTGCCTCGAATTGAAAGTTACTTTGTGTAAAGGCCTATAAACCGACATTAATTCACCGTATCTTAAGAATTAAGATTACATTTGAATTGAGACGAATATTTTATTGAGTTTTAGGGGAGACTGGGGCTAGAAGTAACAGGGGCAAGTTGTAACATAGGCTACTCTGCCGCTATTAAAGCTGTGCTCACCAGCTGTTGTGCGAATGAATGTCTAGTTATTATCTTCTATTTAAGCAGTAGTTCTTATTTGTGCTGTTGTAACACTTCGGTCTAACTTTCTATTTCTAATTTACAAGAAGCACGAAAGCTCCACGAATGAAAGACAACGTATTTTCGATAGCCAATAAGCCTGAAATAGCCAATTCTTTCTTCTAAGGAAAAATTCCCTTTTCCAAAAAGTGTTACAACCAGCCCTGGTCTCCCCTAATGAGCATTGTATTCATGCAGTTGATATTTGCTAACAGTTCTCATATTTTTGGAACTGTTTTTACCTTAGAGCGCCGTAAAACACAGAGTTACCTGACAAAACACATGTTACAAAAACTACAGAAATATGTTATAAACAAGGCTTTGAGCAGCACCTACTTAGCAGGGCCGAAGCCAGTGGGGGGGGGGCTGGGGGCAGTGGCGTAACGCAGTTTAGGGCACCTTAGTTCGAGAACTAAGGGCCCCCGACCAAAAGGGGCCCCAAAATAATTTTTTTTAAAGCTGTGCTTTGCGGCCATATGTGCAAAAAGGCTTCTTTAAACCATAGCTTTAAACCCATCTCAAAAACCTTTGCTGGCATGTACTGGGTGCGCCAATAAATAAATCGTACAGTGTACAGTGGACCGATTTTGAAGATTTAGGACGTAATCTTTAGCAAACATCTTGAATTAAATTCTGAAATTTTGTGTAACTTTTTTAGTTATCTGTTTCTTGAGCTATAAGCGAGTTTCTTAAAATTTTCGATCTTGAAACACTGAAAAGAATAACTAAAAAAATTGATTTCTTTTAATCAATTTCGATCAATTTATAAATGCCCGATTTACAACGAAAGTTCTCTCTTTGTCCAGTCATGTCGAGTCTTTAGAAATTTGATAGACGTGTTTTGATCATTTTCAGACCCCGTTTACACTTCACCGGTACAACTTTGGATCAGTAACAAAATTGTAACGGATCAGCCTCCCATTTACACTGTTCCTGCTAATCCGAAACACATTTTCCCTTCGATCTGTAGAATAAGTTTGTTCTGGAGCAGTGTAAATGCTTTTGAACCGTAACAACTTTGTAACGGGTCAAAACTGTACCGGTACTGTGTAAACATGTTCTCGGTGTTTTGCAGACCAAAGATTTTAAATATAACTAAAAAATTTATAAAACATCTTAGCTAAAGATTAAGACATAGATCTCCAAAAACGGTCCAGTGCAAAATTTATCGTGGCCTGTCAAAAGTGGATTGCTTTTTTGGCGCACCAGGTAGAATTCTTTTACTCAATTTCTATTTTCACGGTTTCCACTGCCGTATGCGTTCTCTGCTGTGTGACTCAGATATTTGACGGATTCTCTGAAGTTATCTAATTCAAGAACTTGTCGTACATGATATGAATCATAGTTTGCTTAAAAGATGTTTGACACCACATTCACATATGAGTTCCTATGGCTCCATAATAAGTCTCTTCTATGTATAGGGCATTTTCTGAGGTTGTAATTGGCGTGGTCTCAAAAATTTTCACGGGGTACCCCTGCACCCCCATTAGAGCTCTCTTCGCGTCTCTCATAACTCCTATAACATGATCGCTTCTTGGTCACTGCGTAAGGGCCCACTCACATTAAGTTCCTAAGGGCCCCGAGTGTCTCTGTTACGCCACTGGCTGGGGGGCGGAACGCCCCCCAGAAGGCCATTTGTCGGAAATTTCACTCTACCTGTCGGATTTTTTTGTGATTTACAGGTCCAACTTTAACAGATTTTGCTGGAGAAATGATGCATTGAACACGAATGTATTAACGTTCAAGGATAAATGACGACAGGAATTTTGAATCTACGGCATATTTTTGCTTCATATTCACTAAGTTTGAAGGTAGCAAGGTTGGATTGCAAAATAACTGTAAAGAGTACATCAGTCATTTCACGCATGATTGTAACGTATGTTCCAACAATTGGCATTGTTGCTGTTGATTTTCCGTCGGAAAATTTTGGTTCTTTGCCCCCCTATGAATTCATGGCTGGTATCGGCCCTGCTACTTAGCTTCATTAACAGCTAGTACAGTAAATCAATTTTTTGAAACAGATATCTAAATTCACTTTGACATTCCTATTTACAAACATTCCTATTTATTGACATTGAGTCAAACTTGTAATACAGTCTTTCTTTGTCGCATGTTCCAAATTTCACGTTCTGTTAAACTTTGCACAAGGCCTGTACTGTACTGGCAAATATCTATTTACTGTATATACTCATAACTGATTATATCAAGAACAAGAGAAGTCACACACAAAATAAAAGACCTTTGTTACATTGTCCAAAGTTTTTTTTACAACTTCTAACGGTAGCATCTGTTTAAGTTCTGTCCAGGAGTTATATTAACCAAGTGATATACATCATTTACTGAAAACTGTACGGTTGGCAAGAGGAATTTTATAACATCCATCGTTATTAATATACAGTACAACTTCATGTAAACGTTCAGACTTGCTTCTTCTCGGGTATTTCACATTTGAAAATATCATGCATATCAATATCTAATACTAAGACATAAATACAGTACTACTGATGTCTNACTGTATATACTCATAACTGATTATATCAAGAACAAGAGAAGTCACACAAAAAATAAAAGACCTTTGTTACATTGTCCAAAGTTTTTTTTACAACTTCTAACGGTAGCATCTGTTTAAGTTCTGTCCAGGAGTTATATTAACCAAGTGATATACATCATTTACTGAAAACTGTACGGTTGGCAAGAGGAATTTTATAACATCCATCGTTATTAATATACAGTACAACTTCATGTAAACGTTCAGACTTGCTTCTTCTCGGGTATTTCACATTTGAAAATATCATGCATATCAATATCTAATACTAAGACATAAATACAGTACTACTGATGTCTACACACACATACGCAGGCAGGGTGGATGAAAAGTTGCTGACCCCTGCTGTTGGCAAAGGTGATGGTTGGCAGTAGTAGAAATGGAATCAGGATATCAATCCACTTCATATTCAGTTTCATCCATATTTACAGTAAGTCATTCTTGTTCAGATTAGTACCAAATTTTGACAATTTTTGTTATTTTTGAGGTACTGTAATCTATTTCAAACAGGTAGGTCATTTTGGTTTCCAGAAGCTCAACATATTTGACAAATGAAATTTTGTTGAATGTACTCTTAAAGAACTCTTTCAGTGACCAATAAATCATCTATCAAAATTCATAGTTGAGGAGTAGAAAAACATGTCACACATATGAGGTTTCATAGACAAAGATCAGTGAAAATAATAATTAAAAGAAATTGTAATATTAGCAAAACTTTAAAGCACTAATATGCCTTTTTCCAAAACAACTACCGGGTGTCCCAAAAAATATATACAGATTTGGTCAACCCTAGCAATGAGAATTTAGCTCAAATCGATCAGAAATCATTTTTAAACATTCCTTGACAGTCAACTTGCACATATAGATACCTTGTTTGTTGATATTGGTGCTTTGAGAGTTGAAATATTAATATTCAAAGGACACATTTGCCTGGACCTCCAAACCAGAGCTTTGGCGTTTTGGCCTAATCAAATTATTGAAGCACAGCGAATAAGTCAACAATAAATTTGAAAAAATTTGAAACAGGAGGAGAAAAATTAAAAACTGCACAACACATACGTTAAAAAAAAGATAATTTATGTGACACTTATCATCAAGGGAGCTCCAAAGTTAAACTTCCTTCGTTTCAATATCAACAATTTATTTCATAAAGTCTAAGTGTGCAGTTTTTAATTTTTCTCCGCCTGTTTCAAATTTCTCAAATCTATTGTTGACTTATTCGATGTGCTTCAAGAATTTGCTAAGGCCAAAACGCCAAAGCTCTGGTTTGGAGGTTGAGGCAAATTTGTCCTTTGAAGTATAATATTTCAACTCTTAAAGCACCCATATCAACAAACAAGGTATCTATGTTCAAGTTGACTGTCAAGGAATGTTTAAAAATGATTTCGTATAGATTTGAGCTAAATTCTCATTGATAGGGTTGATGAAATCTGTATACTTTTTTGAGACAACCGGTATTTTACTTGCCTTCATGGCCCATCATGGCATATATTCTTGAATATCACATGCAAAATTTTAACAAATCTCATGTTGGTTTTTGAAATGATAAAAACAACTAGATTTTTGCAGCAGACATAGGCTTCTATACTTAAAGACATATACAATTATACAAATGCTAATCACATAGAGATGAGACTATTTTTACAAATATTGTCATTTATTTGCTCCCAATCAATATTCTTCAAAATCTTTCTTGCAGAACCTGATAAAGAAAATTTGACATTGATCAATGCTGTAAAAATTAAGCTCTAGGTTTAAAGTAGGATTTGCAGGGGTAAAATGGAAAATCTGGGTGTAAAATCGGGTAATGTTGATTGCTGAATAACAGTAGATTGTTTACTGTTAAATCAACATTTAAATGCTTCATGGAGGGTAGATCCAGCAGATGTAGCTAGTAGAGAAAAATTTTTTTCGCATTTTTTGCCTTGCCCATTTTAGTTTACTGCAAGCTTAACCCTTTTACCCCAGTACACACTAACTTATTATTTATTCTTAAATGATTAGTTATTTAGTACTTATCAACCATTCATTCTGAAAAATTGAGACCAAATGTAAAGGACCAACAAGAATAAGCAAAGACTGTTTACTCACAATATTGCCTATCAACATCTATCTGTAGCCAGCCTGCTTGTAATACCTCCCTATCATCTTACTCCATCTTATCAACACACTGTGTTAATCTGGCTCAAGTTCTTAGTTTCTTATAAAAACTAATGTGTATTGAGTCAATAAATACTGAGGGCTCTATTGATGTTGCTGATTATCCATGTAGAAGTACAAGTATGTTGGTTGGCTGGCCTATAAGACTAGGTGGCTTGGTATATGTTGGCTTTTTGCTGCTTTTTGGGTATTGACTCAACAATTTGACTGGGGAAAATGGAATAATTCTATAATTAATGGAATAGTCCACATCAGCTTTTTGCTGCCAGAATTTGAACTGGGTAAAATAAATTATGCAATGTCAATGAATGAATGTAAATAATGTTCTATAACGTTCAGTGCATGCATGAATGTTTTGTCTAACAATGAACAATAATTGAAACAACATGGCAAGATGCGAAGAACAGCCTAGAGTAGTTTCAGGTATTATGAAGCAGGGGCGGACTGGCTGCAAATTTAGGGCCCGGGCCATTTTGTGGAGAAAGGGCCCCATGACGGAGGGTGAAGGAAACCAACCAAAAAATCAGTGGGGTCCGGGGGGTACTCCCTCGGAAATTTTTTGTGGCAACATCCTTTAGATTGGCTTAAAATGGTATTGGAAATATCTCTAGTAATTCAAATGGGTTACCTACAAACAGCATTTGATACTGCTATTTTATATTAAGTGATCTTTGTAGAGTCATCTCAAAATTTGGTTTAAATCGCTTTGAATCCCGGTTTTGAACTTGGCACAAGAAGCTGCTGGAGATTAATGATAATTCTGTCACCTACATCTACATAAGATTTATAATAAAGAGCCACATGAGTCGCTTTTTAATATCAGGCCCGTAGGAGCGTTTTAGCGATTTTAGGGGTACTAAACTCGCGCCGAAGGCGCGAGAAAAATGGGGGTCTGGGGCAAAGCCACCAGAAATTTTTTCAAGCCCTTATATTTATCATAGAACGCATCTCCCGAAGCGATGTTTGCCATTGCTAAAATAGAAATTTAGACAATTTAATAGTGACTTCTTTATAAATCAGCAACAATAGGAACATTTTTAGGGGCACACTTATTACTTTGGCATAGAACGCCGCTTTCGATCCATTGTTTGCCATTGCTGAAATGGAAACTCAAACAATTTTGCAAAGTTCTTACCCCACCAAATCTAGATACACTCAACCAGTTTCTCATTTTCTCCTCCTTTTTGTAAGAATCCCAAGAAAGAGAAGGGGCAAATGCCAGGNGGCTAAATATTTATTGTGCACTTAATTGAATTTAAATTAGTTTGATCACTTTTTGTGATGATTTTTTTATCTTCAAGAGTTCTCGAAAAGATACACTATTTTTCTATTGTATCATTACTTTCGTACAGGGAGTTCTTGCAGCTGTTTTCCAAAAATAAACAAAATTTAAAATCCACTCTTTGAAGCTGAAACACAAGAAAACCAGACCTACTGTTTGATTTTTGTAATTTTTTATCTCCTATTTTTGTATTAACTTATTAATCTCCTGAAAATTTTCTGTGATTTCTGCTTTTTGCTGAACAGCAAACTTCCTCTGCCAAAGAGCGAAAGTGAAGAAAACTGTGAAGGAGCACTCGCAAAGCAAGGAAGAAGAAATTTGCAGTTCATGCTTGGCTCTCACTCCTTCACTTGGCAGTGGAAGTTTGCTATGCAGCAAAAAGACTGGAATCATGAAAATAACAGGAAATTGATAATTTAATGCAATACACAAAAAATTACAAACATCAGCAGTATATAGATCTGGTTCCCCTGTGTTTGAAATCAGATGGTGGAACTCTCCTGGTTACTTCACTGTTATGTATTTTTTAATTTTGATTTTCATGGAGTTATAATGGCATTTTTTCTAGAAGATAAAGATGCGGAAGAAGAGGAATCAAACGAACCAGATTATTCAGAATACATGACTGGCAAAAAATTACCACCTGGTGGACTGCCAGGAATTGATCTCTCAGATCCAAAACAATTATCAGAATTTGCGAGGTAACATTTTTTCTAAAATCATTTTCAAACATTACAACACCCAAAATGCTGATATCTTGTGAGTGAATTGTTCACGGGAACAGATTTTAGCCATTGTACCTTCAAAGTTCTAAGGGGACCATTATGGAAATATGGTCAGCTTGACCTTTAATGCTGTCCCTGCCACTGTAATTTGGGGTGTTTTTCTTTACTTTTTTAACTTATATATTGTATTGCATCTATTTTTAAACTATGAAACTTGTAAATATTTTTAATTGTGGCAAATGATACTTACATACATACATAAATACATACATAAAGTTGACTACACCTCTTTGTCTTTCCAATGCTTTTCAAAGAAAGTTCATTGTCATTTCCAACACTGGGGAAGGTCATGCTCATCACTTCCATCTCCTCAAGTGTCTGCAACTGCAGTGGATCTGCAGAGCATAATATTGAAATGTGTAAAATTTAAGCAGCCTTTGGTTTATATGTTAATTTGGTAGACAATCTGGGACACAAGTCTCGTCAATTGAAAGGAATATTTTAATTTGAAAATGTTTGGGTCATAGAAATGATTATCAGTTTTTCTTGTAAAACTTTTCTGATAGCAATTTCAATTTGCCTGAAAATGTTGCTCAGTAGTTTAACGTGGCTTCAATGGTTAAAAGACAAATTAATGATATTTATTTTTAATCAGGATGAAACCTAAAAGGCAGAGAGAAGATGACAGTATAAAAACTATTGCATGTCCTCATAAGGTTTGTCATTCTATCATATTTGTTATGTTTAAACTATACATTTCCTTACCATACTTCAATTTCCAAGTATTTTAAGATGTAGAGAAATTATGTACAAGATGTAATCGTACAGATGGTATATGGTAAGCTTTGGTAGCATAGAGTGGGGGTAAGATAGGTCAGAGTGGAGCAAAGTGGATCAAACTTAATTTTTTGCTTCTTAATTTGAGGAAAATGGTCATTGTTGGTTTCTCTTTCAAATGATCAAAATTGCTTAACTTTTGTTTATGATTGAAACTGATTTTCTTCGACTGAACTACAATAAAACAGTAAGATCTATGAATTTGCCAATGACCCATTTTGCTCCACACTGACCCGTGTTGCCCCTCCTTACCCTACAAAATCTAATCCTACAGACAATATAAGCTTCGTTAATACAGCAGATAAACTGCGTACGCATTAATTAAACATGACAAATTTTGTATCCTAAAGTATATTACTTAATATACAAGGTGTTTCAAAAAAATGCAACCCAACTATAGTTGAAAAGTTTAAAAAAATAATAAGATTTGAAGAGATGTACTGTATACCATCTGAAAGTACAATCATCTTCTTTCCAATGATATGCAGTTTGGATGCAGCAATGAAATTATTTATCATTTAATTGATATTTTAGTAAGTATGGCCTATTTCAGATGCAGCATGCTGTAAGAGCAAAATCAAGACCATTCTATCGTGCCCTTAGGAAGGAAACTTACAAATTTACTCCCACGGAGTACACTTATTTAAAATGATATACTGTAATAAGCTGTCACAAAGAGGAGTTTTCACCTATGTCAATGTACTACCACTTTCCTGCATCTAAAATAGGCCATACTTACTAAAACGTCAATTCAGTGATGAATAATCCAATTAATGTGGCCAAGCTGGATATCATTGGAAAGAAGATAGATTTTGCTTTCATATGGTATGCCACAAATCAATTCAAATGTCATCACTTTCAGAAGAATCTCGAATAATAGTCGGTTGCATTTTTTCTGAAACACCTTGTATATAATAGATTAAAATTTTCATATCTTTACACATTTCAGGGTTGCACGAAAATGTTCAAAGATAATTCAGCAATGCGAAAACATCTTCACACTCATGGTCCAAGAGTTCATGTCTGTGCAGAATGCGGAAAGGTAATACTAAGTACACAAAATGTGTTTCAGAGCTTCAATCCTTGAAAACTCTCTGAGGCAAAAGATAGAACAACTGTTCTTGCTTGGAAAGCTGCTGGGGTTATTGAAGTTTTGATGTAACTTGAGCTATGAGGGTCAAGTGGAATTCAAGGAAGGTACTTACAAAATTTGACAGGATAGAAGATGAATAATATGATGCTTGATTGTTAACATATACGCATCATCCTGGGCATAGATGTGTAGACCAGTTTCACTGCCTTTCCAGAGAACAATCATTTCTTTATTTAATGCTTTTTATTGTTTTCTTATCCAGGCATTTGTTGAAAGCTCAAAGCTAAAAAGACATCAACTGGTCCACACGGGAGAGAAACCTTTTCAGGTAAATTTCCTAACTCTTTCTCGTTTTAGAAAAAATGAATTACTTTAGTTCGGAGATGCAGTTCATTAGTTTTGATAAATTTTGATGAGTTTTCATCATTTGCAAAATGACAAGGAATGTGTCTTGTTAAGATCCAGGATAGGTATTGGAACTATTGGCGTACTTATGTTATTGGAATCTGCGTTACCAATTCTCAAGATAAAATGGACAACGTTCTTATTATTGTTTGATAGTTAAGCTTCCACATGAAATCGATACCCTTTTAGGTATCTTTTGTCGGGTTTTTTATTAGCCTCGTTTTGTTTTGTCATCCAATGTGTCCTTTTTATCGTAAATGAATTTTCGAATGGGGGCTTGTTAGAGGCAGGGTCTTATTCGAGGTAGGAGGCTTATTGAATAATGCAGTAGATGAGTGATGTCATGAGGCTATTCTAGCTGATAGAGGTATGGGGAAAAGGGGGAAAACCTCTCAATTTTGAACTGTGATTCACGAGAAATGAAGTATGAAAAATGAACGACGATAAAGATGATACCCAGACGAAGATTGTATGCATGTATGTTAAATTTACTTTTGTGCGGAATTCAGATACTTCCATTAGAGCTTATTCGAGGGGGGTCTTTTTGTTAAAACATGGTCTGAGGTGGGGAGGACTTATTCTAGGATTTACGGTATCCCCTTAGCTTGATAAGTGATTGGTAATTTTGTGGAATCCTGTTCGGTTCAACTGACGTAAAATGTAACTTTTTTATTTCAGTGCACATTTGAAGGTTGTGGAAAGCGTTTCTCGTTGGATTTTAATCTTCGAACGCACGTTCGTATTCACACTGGCGATCGACCGTATGTTTGCCCCTTCGACTCATGTAACAAAAGATTTGCTCAATCGACGAACCTCAAGTCCCATATCCTAACGCATGCAAAATCGAACGCAAAACAGGCTCAAAGGTCGCTGTCGGAAGAGGAAGACATCGCACCCGAAATGGAACTAGAGATGGAAATCGGTACCGAAGATTCACCTTAATTTTATTTTCCTAACATATAGGGAAAAGAGGGATGGGATTGATTTTGGTGAAGCGATTTCTTTAAATTATCATGGCTCATTTCCTGGAAAGTAAAACGAACGTTTTTTTGGAATTGCGGAGGTGCCTAGCTGACTTGGAACGAACAAGTGTATGGCTTTATTATGTAAATAAAGAACATAGTCGAATATGGGTGTAATTATAGACTGCTGATGCTGGCTAGGCACAGGAAGATGTAAAACTGTAGCACCTTGAACGAGTAAAGGAGTTGTGAACGCTATAAAGTATGAGCCGCGATGATGACCTCAGGACCTAGTACTAGTAGCATGTTTGTAAGTTCCTTTCTACACGCACTATGAGCTAGATGAGTGTAATGTTGACACCACCACCAAAACCCTACGTGATCACATTCTCTCCAGGGCACCCCACCATTCATATGTAGAGGCAATGACGAGGGCAGATTTGGTAACAATAGCTACCGTTCATAACAGCGGGCATGATATTGGCGCAGTGGTGTAATCCTCTGACTTTGCAGCCATGCAGTCAGGTAAAGGGTTCGTGCTCCACCTACACCACTTTAGCGTCATGACAAAGGCCGCCGACTTGATTAGGTCTTCTCTACTTCTGCGATCCCAGTGATTGGTGCTAAAAACTGCAACTTCACCTTCACTTGTAGTTCTGCTATATTTCTTTGTATAATTCAGACTTCTGCTCCAGCTGCTCAACTTTATAGATTGGATTCCCAGGGTAGATCTTCAGATGAATCCCTCCTCTTTTGATATATACTTTCTTGTTCTCTTAATGACCCCCCGTTCGCATGCCCAGCGAGTGAGTTAGCAATAGACCTTTTATCTATTCTACGAAAGAGTCTTGAGTCGAACTATATTTTGATAGATGTAGAATTTTTGAATGTGCACAACAGGCCTCGTTAAAAATTGTCTGTGCCTGCGAGCACATGGCTGAGAAAATGTGCCTGCAATCAAAGCACTCTGAGTACAGTAAAGGTGCCAGCAAATTATGTGTTATGATGTTTTGTGCCTGCAAGCGTCGCTCGTGCGATCACGTACATTAATGAGGTCTGGTGCACAACAGTAATAGAAGCTATAACGCCACTCAATCGAACTTTCCTATAAAAATTTATAAAAATGTCGCTCTATCCAGACTCTATGCGGCTTGATTTATTTACGTGTGCAGCTTGACTAATCGGTCATCTAAATTCCTTTGTCTGCAATGGGACCTCATCAATAGATACCTAGACTATTGTTACAAAATCTGCCCGTGTTTAGCAGGAAAATCACTATACGAAAATAGAGTTGAAATAGGTATGAACACTTTGTGATACAGTTGTGTCTGCGTTCTGCATGATATCGTCGTGAAACCGACATTAGAAATGACCGATTTTCAACATGCTAAGTCTTTCAATTTTTAGAGGTTATCTCATTTTTGTGATAAGCAATTTAGCTACTTTCCTGTTTTAATCAAACATTTTCTGTGCAAATCAGCAGCATTTGCAATGATTGCAAAATTGGAACGCTGTATCCTTTTACAAAATTGTTTTAAATGCCGCGACGAAGATTTATTCTAAAGATTTATTCCGTGGTCTTATTACTGATAAAGTGAACTTTTTTTTAAATTGGCCTCTGAGAAATTTCTTCAAATGTTTTCGGTGTGATCCTGGAAAAGAGATTAATTTCGCAAGATGAATAGGTTTTTAATCCTTGATGTTAGAAATATATTGGCCCCTAGAAAATCTTGACTACTAGTACACGCAGTGTTTAGAAGTGGCTTTTAAGTATCTGTTCAGAAGGTTCTTTGATGGTGTTGGAAATATAATACAAGTATTGGCTTGACATAAACATTCTTTGAAACTGATCGTGTTTTCGTAAATACTAAATTAAACAGAAAAATTAACTTTTGTTTGTTTGTGCATTTTGCCTTTCTGCTTTGCTTTCTCGGAAATTTACATTCCCCAAATTTCAAGAAAGCCATTCAATATTGTCTGTTTTTCGCTGCGAAAAGAGTTATTACAAATGTATCACAATGGTTATTTAAGAACAGTTTTTTTTAAGAAAAACACACGAAGGAGCTTTGTAGCATGCAGCATAAAATGATCTATTTTTACTCATCTTAATTACTCGTAAACAGCTGCGTTACCCGTCAAATTTTAATTCAGAGTACTGCTGAGTAACTACAAATCTATATTGTTATGTGCCTAAAACTCATCCAACATATGGTTTTCATTTCATGGTAGCTGTTTTTTGTAATCAAATAAAGCATTTTTACTGCTGAGTAACTACAAATCTATATTGTTATGTGCATAAAACTCATCCAGCATGTGACGGTTTTCATTTCATGGTGGCTGTTTTTTGTAGTCAAATAAGGCATTTTTGATTCAAGCACAAAGTGTCTTGTCTGCTGAAGGGGATCATTGATGTTTCGCAACGAGTGTTTGTCAAGAGAAGCAACGAATCCTCGTTCCAGAAGTTTCTACACAGATTCATTGGAGTAAAGAGGCTCAGTGTAAGTTTTTCAGTTATGTTAGTACTAAATTCTGTCCTCTCTTTCTGTATCCCACAAGCCCCACAAGAAGCTCAAAGACTTTTTGTTACATTATCTTGGTTGGCAGGGGCAAATTGTTTAACATTGCCTTTATTTGTTTGTTGGGGAAACGAACTTCAATCAGCTATTCTTAATTGTTCGTCAAGCCCTCACCAACAGCAAAATTATGTTTGCTAGGAAATCCAAACTTCGTTTGCCCAGCTCCTGAAAAAATTGTTTCTTAGAACTAAATCCTGTTTATGAATGTGATGTGAACGATTTCTTTGTTTCTTTAATCTGTGGAATATTTATTAGCAGTTTGCAGACAGAATAGACTACCTTTGCAGACAGAATAGACTTTCTCAACAAGAATACTTTGAAGTCTTTAAATCTCAACAAATGTTCGTCTTTGCTCGCTGATGTGAAGAGACTAATATTTTATTGCATTGAATTACACCAGAGCTTTGTTGATTTCTAATCTCACTTTGTGAGCCCAGACAAAAAACAAGACGTTGTTTACAATCTAGCTTTTAGCCTAGCTTTAGGCAGTTGAAGTTGAAATACCACCGCCGTTGATGGCCGAAAGTATTTCTTTCTTTATCAAACGGACTACGAAAAGGTAAGATTTTGATACAGTAATTGTGCAGTTGTAGATGTAGTTGAAATATTCAAACGCTTGAAGTGAAACAATCACGCTAAAAGGTACATCATCTAGGCCACTGTGGCCACGTATGGGCGTTGACAAGAAGACTAGCATTTCAACCAAGACTACCAGTTTTGGGACACTTTGCTTTAACAGATATAACTACAACCTGCTTTCGGATGTCTGGTTAGGCTTTTTGACTAAAACTACCGGTTTTTGGGACAAACAGCGTCACTGATTACTTATTTCAAACTTTTCTATCAAATTGAAGAAAATGACAAAGGAAATTTATCACAGAAAAAGACCGGTTTTTGGGACAAAGGTGATACAATTTTTTTAGCAAACTGCCGATTTTCGGACAGAGGTAGCACATCGTCCCAAGTGTGACATGCCCGCCCTTGGGCCACGTATGGGCGTTGCATTTCAGTTCATCTACGGCTGAAAGAAAGTTCTTTTCGCAAAGGACGAAACCTTAGGCTAAATAAATTCTACAAAATTGTTGTAGCAGCTTCACAGTGCTTGTGTAAAGGAAATGAATAGTTCGTATGTGTGATAGGACATGTTTTTCTGTCGTAACCGATCCAGTTTTCTCTTGTATAAACGAGGTCTTCCTGTGCTGCAGACAACATTTGAAACATGTCCTTTTCCATTGACTTAAAATTAGCTCTACCTGTATTCATATTTCAGGCCTGAATAAAGAAGAAAAGTCGACAAAATTCAGACTACTGAGATTCCATCTAAATTCCATACTTAGAATGGCAAACCATCGCTTGTTCCTCATTGCTGTCTCACTACTAGTTGCTGAAGCAACAGCGAATTCAATCTACATCATTGCCCCAAAAAATTCAAATCCACGAAAAATAATTGTTACCAAAGACGAAGGGCAAACATGGAAAACAAGTGTAAACTATTATGCTTATACACCAAATGGATTCTGTGTTACAAAGACCACTTGCTACTTGATTGGGACCGGCATTGGAAGAGCTTTTCAGATGTTAAAGACCACAAATGCAGGCAGTACATGGATAAAAATCGTAACTGCCATATTGGGTGGTAGTAGCTTGAGCAGTGGAACACACGATATGGGAATCTTTTGCTCTGATGTGAATAACTGCTTGTTTGGTATGTGGGACAGAGTTGTTCGCACCAGAAATGGCTTCAGGCAAATATACAATGTTCTCACAATCCCAAAAGGAAGCAAAGGCGAACTACCTCATGTAACTGCAATCGAATGTGTAAAAGGTAATACCGTGTGCCTCGTTTCTGTAGAGTTGAAATACGTTGGAGCAATTTACAGGTCAACTGATAGTGGTGGTACCTGGAAACGAGTCTACAACGCTTCCTATGAGCTTGAAGACATGTCTTGCGTCTCCACACCTAATGGCAAAAGCTTCTGCGTGGCAGCTGGAGATAGGGGAGTATTTTATGTGTCGACTGATCACGGCGAAACATGGAAATATTTGCCATATAAGTTTGATAAAGAGTACTTTTTCCCGTACTGTAGATGGAGCTTCGTAAACTGCAGATTGCCGAAGAAGGTTGACAGTGTTTCGTGTGTTGGTCCATATCATTGTGTGATTGGATTCAAGGGCTACGATACCAGTTATGACGAGCAACAAAATGGAGCCCTCTGCTCACTCACGAAGTATGCAAACAAAGAGGCAACGATGAAATGCTACAAATTATCCATATACAATAAAGGGGTGAAGGTTCATTGCTCCTCCCAGAAGCATTGCCTCGCAATAACCCAAGAGCGATACAACAAATACAACAATGGCGTCAGGTATTTATCTTACGAAGCAAGCATCTACAGGTACGAGCCTACTGCAAGAGTATGGAAAGCAATTGCAAACAAACCAACAGCGAAATACGGCCATTTTCAGAATATGATTGGCAATGAATTTGTTTACAACGAAAATTTTGATTTTGTTTCAGGAGGAGGTGGAATGAACGACGGCCTAAGTTGCACTCCATCTTTCAGTCTTGTCTTTTCAATTTCGTTCTTGGTCCTTTCTTGTTTGTATGAATTTTAAGGTAATGATTGGTATCGCGACTTCTAGTAATTAGAGCACTAAGTCTTGCATGGAGATGCTAGCCCTTTTCACATAGGAGATGAACAAATCGTCTTACTCTTAGGCGTACAAGTCGTCTGGTGCAAAAACAAGACGGACACAATTTTTTGTTTTTATCGTTTACTTGTATTTTTTTCTTTTTAAAATCATGATCGAATTAAAGTTATTACTACCAAAGGCATTGAACATTGCAATGATATATTCTCGTGTGAAAAAGTGTTAACTTAACTATTCATTTAAATACCGTATGTCTAGGAAATGCCCCTACTTTTGATGAATTATGACGTTAGGTGAAGTGGAGGCAAAATGGGTCAGAATAGCATAGGTTCCAAATCTTTAAATTGGTGTAAAAAGGTCGGTGTAAAATTCAGCGATATATTTATTTGAATCGAATGGCTTGAAAGAAACTTTAGCTACTTTGCTATAACTCTACCGTTGGACTTTCCAGAAATCTTCAATATTTTCGAAATTACAGCGTGTTTCATATTTCAACTCATTTGAGGATGTGACGTCATCAAATTCCTAAATCGCAAACCAGAAGAGTGAAAGACTTTTGCTTGATACCATATTGTAGACATTCATAAATTATGTTTTTCTGGAAAATTATTCGATGTTTCCTCAAAAAGTTTAGAAATTACGATGGTTTTAAGTATTTTTCAAAATTTTTCTTGAATTTTTAAAAAAGAAGAAAAGCACTCTAATTCTGAAAATATTGAAGATTTCTGAAAAGTCCAACGATAGAATTATTACAAAGTAGCTAAAGTTTCTTTCAAGCCATTCCATTCAAAGAAATAGGTCACAGAATTTTACACCGACCTTTTTAAAGATTTGGAACCTATGCTGGTCAGAATGGGGCAAAATAGGGCAAAATGGGTCACTTAGATTTTTGCTTCTAAACTGAGGCAAAGTTTCCTTGGTTGACAACTTATTGCAATTTTCCAATGAATAAAATTGTCTTCGTTTTCCTTCAACTAGTAACAGTGAAATCCAGGAATTTTGTCAATGGCCCGTTTTGCCCCCATTGTAACCCACCCCCCCCCCAATTCACCCTATTTAATAGAGATGTCAATTCGAAATATCAATTTTCACATATCCATTTCCTTAAAGGTAATGTGTCCATATATAAGGCCAGCCTATACCCAACCTGTAACATCCATCAAATTCTCGGCAAATGATTGGTTGCTATTCAAACTGATCACGTGAATAGAGAAAATTGCTGTAATGCGTGATTGAAAAGAAATTTTAATTGATCACATGCCTGCTCTGGGAGGCCTACTTGTATGGACACATTGCCTTTAACTTAGATATTGACACTTTGAGATTTACTGTAGCCACTGAACTACCGGAAAAAATGAGTTTCAAAATCTTCAAAGAATTGTAGATAAAAGTTTGTTCATAAGAGCATACAAGAAAATTTGAACAAGGCATAGTTTCGAAATTGTTGGACTGACACAAGTCGTCTTGAAAGAAAAAGAAAGGACGACTACAGCTCCTCATTGATTATTCATGAAACGTAATGTAACCTCGCTTGACCAGAAGTTCGTAATAAGACCCAACCACGAGGAATCCAACGCCTGCCAGACCAAAAGTTGCTGGAAATAAGTCGTTGTTTCTTTTCTTTCAAGACTACTTGACAAGTCCAGAAAGTTGTCTCTTTAGTTCATTCCTAACGATATCTCGTTGAATTTAGATCACTTACCATGAGCGATAGGACACCGATTGTGTATCAGTGTAAAATTTGTGTCAGTGGTGAGCCACCTTAACCTATTGTTTGTGTGTTTTGACCTTATTTTTACTTGTAGTGAGCCACCTTACCGCTGGTCGGCGAATTTAAAAATTTTGGTAGTGAGCCACCTTAAGTGCAGATCCACCTTAAAAGTAAACCTCTACGAGGTACTTACATACGATAAAATACGGTTGCAATTTGAGACCAGTGAAATTTGAAATTGTTTTCCTTATTTATAGATTTTGACCAACTAAATTTATGTCTCGCTTGACCGGAAGTTTGTAATAGCTGACATATTAGGATGTAGCTTAGCCTGCGCGCAGCCTCAACACTCTGCGCGCAGGCTAGATGTAGCTACACAGGTAGTGTCAGCTTAATTTACTCGAAAGCTACATGCTTTCAAACGTCTAAACATTTTTCCGACTCCCGCAGTATAGCAAAAGAACAAAGTGTCGAAATCTAAGTTGACTTTAAAAATGGGAACACAAACCGTATGTAATTCCTCCTTGTTTCACTATTCTACAAGATCTTATCAAACAAAGGGACATTTTTGTGACACCGAGTGAGTAAAAAAAGTTCCGTGCTTTCGATTGGTGATAAATCAAGCCTAATTTACACTGCAAATTTTTTGACGAAGCACTGTTAAATCTGGTTCCCGTACCAAAAATCATCGATGCCGTGCTGGGCACAATAGCAAGGTGGTCCCAGCACCGGTAAAAATGGCACGTCACGCTCGGTTAAAATTCGTAGTATAAACGCGTATGCAGTATTCAGAACTAGTTATTTTGGTACGCGTACCAACCCTTTATCCGTTCCGTGCCAAAAAAACTTCAGGGCTTCAAAAACCTATGATTCGATCAAACACATCTTGTCTTAAAATATTTTCTTAAAAACTGCCATCTCAAAGATACTCGAAAACACTAACGAATCATAGGTTTTTTAGTTATCCCTGATCGAACACACAGAATTCTTTTTTGACTCAACCGGTATATTTGGCAATTGTACATGTTTTGTGAAACGCACGGTAGAAGCAACCCCGTTTTCTTGACTTGTGTTGTGTTCTTTCTTTCTAAACTCATGAAATATTGTCACCAAGAGACAATCAAGTTTTCTTTACATACTCTGAACTTGATGAGAACCGGATCTTGTAAATACGCATCGCCGAACGAGAAGCTGTAAAAAGGAATTGAAACTTTTTTCGTACACCTTCATTGAAATAACACACAAATCGCACACAAAATCACATAAATCGCAAAAATCACGGTAAAATAAAAAAATCACTAACAAATCACAAAAAATAACTGACATCATGAAAATCAATCATATAATTCACAGTAAATCACCAAATCACAAACAATCACAGAAAAAATCACAGAAAAACCACAGAAAAAAACCCGTGATTTTATATCATGTATGCTATTTTGAGAGGTGTTTTTACCCTCGGAAACGGCATGGCTCGATTTGATCAATTTTTCAACTATTGATATGGTTGACGACTCGTTTTAGGCTTAAAGGTAATGTGTCCATACAAGTAGGCCTCCTCCCAGAGCAAGGCATGTGATCAATTAAAATTTCTGTTCAATCACGCTTTACAGCAATTTCCTCTATTCATGTGATCAGTTTGAATAGCAACCAATCATTTGCCGCGAATTTGATGGATGTTGACAGGTTGGGTATACGCTGGCCTTATATTGGACACATTACCTTTAAGGTAATCTGTTCCAATGGCAAGGAAACTGTTACGAAGAGGTGCAAATTTGCTGACCGGTCAATGACAATACAAAGGCTAAAAGAAGATTGCTTCAAGCTTGGTTCATACAAGAGTAAACACGTTTTCAAATTGGGATAGCGGATTTCTAAACTCAATTTAAGGCATTTTTAGTGAGTTATCGCTCCCAAACGGAATCAAAACATGCTAGAACATCTTCAAGGGCACCGAACAAGTCTCAAATTGAAACAAAAATAATTTTGGCGCTTTTTCCCGTCACATATCTGATGCATTTCAAACGCATTATTACTGTAGTGCAGGGCATGAAAACCCACCTGACCATGCGACCGGGCGGTCGCAGGAAATTTTCCATTCATAATATCCTGCAGGAAATTTTTCAAAATAAATCAAGGTCAAGCAAAAGTAACCTATCTAGTTGTATGTCATGTACAATTCATATTCATATTGTATATAATATTCATATTCATATCGGCTAGGCGGGATTCCCGCTTCACCGGGGAAATGCCGGGGAAACTTTCTCCATATGAACAGGCCCTAAAGAACTTGATTTTCCCTATTGCTTAATGTTAAAATCATAATGGTTTCTTGTGGTGGGTTCCAAGTTCATCTGCATCCACTATTTCATAAATTTTATGTACATGAGGAGTTTAAAAGCTCATGAAATGTGTCAATCACTAATTAGGTACGAACAATAATCAGTAGCTCTATGCCCAAGTGTATTCAGGGTGATGTTTTGCCAGGTGATGAATGCACGGTGAATCCAGTTTCACTATGCAGAAAATTTAAATATGAGTTTTGTCTGGTCGCAGGAAGAAAACTATTTTTTCATGCCCTGCTGTAGTGTAGGTAGTGTGGACCAAGCTTTAATGCCAAATTTTATATCCATGAGAACAATGCCTTTTAACTGTTTTTGGGCAAACAGATAAAAACGATTTTTGGCTAATTGTTGACGGTAGAAGTAAACAATAGTCTGCTATGCTGTGCTGTTCTCAGCTGCGATCTCGTGATTAAGATAAAAGCGATAACGCCTTATCGTGCCTATATATCATAAAAATGATAACGCCTTATCGTGCTTAAATGGCTCACTGGAATCCATGCTTTGCAATTTCTAGGAAGGCATCATCATCATCATCATCAATAATTTATTTACAGTAGGCAAGAAATAGAATAGCTAATTTACAGCTAATTAAGGCTAATTAAGGCCTACGGCATGATTGAAATATGAAAAAATATGAAAAAAATATGATTAGATAATATTTGACACCTATGTTGAAAAAACCAAGGTTGGGTAAAATGTATACGGCGATGATCGAAAACTGAGCATTCTGGGCGTGGACTCTCTTAAATGCTCTAGTAGTAATAGACGATTTCTGAAAACATAGCGTCGAAAGGCATGATGATCGAGTTTTAACAGAATCACTACTACTGAATGATTCAAATATAGAGCGCAATGCATCTTGGTGAAGGTGAAGTTGCGGTTGTTAGCCAAGCGCTGGGATTGCAGAAGTAGAGAAGATCTAATCGAGTCCGCAACGGGCCGCAACCCCTTGTCATGACGCTCAAGTGGTGTTGGTGGGGTTCGAACCCCGTCCGCCTGACGTTCTGGCCATAAAGTCAGCGACTCATGACTGCGCTTGCGGCCTGCCGTAGATAGATATCACTTCACTGTCCATGGGTTTGAATCCCGCTCTGAGGATTTTCATTGCTCACATTTTAAACTTCAACCTTGGCTTTCCAGTTGTTACAAATTTTGGAGTAAGAATTGGACTTACGTGCTCTTTGAATCATGATAATGCCAAACCATATACCCCAGAAGTAGCCAATGAAAAAATACATGGTCATAAGGAGTTGAAGGAATGCTGCAGTGATGTTCAAAATAAACACTTCACTCCATCTTCTCGACATGTATTTCTCACAAGGCCATATCATCAAGGCGAATGCAGAGACAGCAGTTCCTATAAAAAGGAACTATCGCGTGATTTTTCATCTTCCATCGTTCTGCAGGTTACTTTCAAAAATGTCCGGAGAGATTTGCAGATTTGCGACAGAGTCCAGAAAAAGTCGCGGTTCCACGGCTGTGAGCCGGAGGAAGGTTTTTACTTGTTGCTGTTAAATTTGAGGAAGGTTTGGTAATTTTTATATCGTTGGGTTACTTTGACACAACATAAACTGGTTTATAAATTTCAGGGTTATCAACAACGCAAGGAGTTAAAAAAATCTGGTTATTTTGACTTGATCAAATGAGGAAGGTTTAATTAAAGAATAAGGCATCCGGAGGAAGAAAGTTTGACCTTTCTCTGGACTCTGATCACAGGAGGCCCACCGTATAGTGGTGAAGGGGCATTTGCATATATTTTAACACATGAATTGTCAAGATCTTACCTTACCTTGGAATCTCTTGTTGAAAGTACTTACATATGAAGGTTTCTTGCCTATACGGTATTTCATATGACAGTTGTTTCCTCTTTTTGTGTCCTTGCTTTGGTCAATCGAATACAGCGCCTCGAAGAAGGCTAGACATCAATGCGTAATGACAATAATTCAAATCCCGTCTTGTTTTAAATCGTGCGTGAGTACTGTAACTGTACTGCAGTATCTATGTATAATATTAAGACAAGGAGCGCAACTTATTTCCAAACACATCAGCAGTAACAGTTTTCTTTTCACCTGCGTTGCATCAATATTCATCCAAACATGCAATATGACACATCAAAATGTTGCTAATTTATCAGGCAACCTTCTTAGATAACTTTCTGCTTGAATGTTTTATCAAAACTCAACAAATTCAGTGGCTAAAGCTCATGTAGTCGACCTTGTTTATCTTTTTCCGTAGGCTCTGTAGCTACCTGTAGACCCAAAATTCGATATTTGAACGCGAGAACTCGACAAACTTCATCCCAGAAATCTACATTTACCTCCGTTATTTGCCAATAAACTTACGTTGCATAGCAAACAAGCGGGGGTAAATGAAGATTTCTGTGATCAATCTTGTCGAGTTCTCGCGTTCGAATATCGAATTTTAGGTCCACACAATTCTGATAGAACACGAATATCGGCACCAATCTGGTATTCAACGACACAATTCTGATAGAATACAAATATTGTCACCAATTTGGTAGGCAATGACATAAATCTGATAGAACACGAATACTGTCACCTATTTGGTATGCAATGACACAATTTTGATAGAACACGAATATTGTCACCAATTTGGTAGGCAATGACACAATTCTGATAGAACACTATTATCGTCACCAATTTGGTAGGCAATGACAAAGTTCTGATAGAACACGAATATTGTCAACAATTTGCTAGGCAATGACACGATGCTGATAGAACACGATTATTGTCACCAATTTGGTAGGCAATGACACAATTCTGATAGAACACGAATATTGTCACCAATTTGGTAGGCAATGACACAATTCTGATAGAACACGAATATTGTCACCAATTTGGTA
>REGM01000062.1:279020-358426 GCA_004194415.1 Aurelia aurita
GTACCAATCTGGAGCAAGTGAAACAATTTAAATATTTAGGACAGCTAATTACTCAAGATGGAAAAACAGATACTGAAATCAGAAGAAGGATTGAGATAGCGCGCAAAAATTTTATGAATATGAAGGATACATTAATATCAAGAAAACTGAGATTAGAAACTAAGAAAAGGCTTGTTAGGTGTTACATCCTATCTACCCTCCTGTATGCGAGTGAGACATGGACAATCTCAAAAGAAGCGTGGGCGAAAATAGAAGCATTTGAAATGTGGATTTATAGAAAAATGTTAAGGATACCATATACAGCACATATGACGAATATAACAGTATTAGAAAGAGCCAAAACAACTAGATCCCTCAAAATGAAAATAATGCAGAGAAAAGTAAAATACTTTGGGCACATAATCAGAGCAGATAAAATACAAAAAACACTATTGACAGGAAAAGTAGAGGGCAAAAGGGGAAGAGGACGGCCAAGGAGAACATGGGCCAGTGACATTGAACAGTGGACGCAAAGGAGCATGAGCAAATGCGTGAGAGAAGCACACAACAGGGATCAGTGGAGATATCTATCCGCAAATCCGCAAATCTACCAGAGGTAGTCGCGACCAACAGGTAACAGGTAACCCAAGCTGGATGTCATATTTGCATTTTATCATGCTTTTCTTTAGATTGATTGCGAAATTTGTTGGGTTGTGAATTCTTTAGTTTGACTAAAGGCAGAGCATTCGAAAGACAGGCCCTTATTAATTAAGTTGTAGGGTTGGACATATCGTTTACGTACCAATAATGAAAAATTGGAAATTATTCGAGGTTCGAGGAAAAATGTATTTTTCATGTCGTAATTAAACTTTTTTCGATTTTTAAGATATCTAAAGAACCATTCGTGGATTTTCCCTCAAAACCACAATGTTGGAGCTTATACGAAAGAATGTCATGATCTATTGTGTCGAAAGCCTTTGTGAGAGCGAAGAAAATTCAAATTTAGGGATTACCCTTGTCTAGGTTAGACTCTTCAAGGAGTTCCAAAAGAGTATACGTGGTCGAGTGGCCTTCGCGAAAACCACATTGGAGTTTGTATTGGATGTTAAATTTTTTGTACCCTGGATGCCAGACCAACATATAACCCAAGGGAAAGTGGGTCTGGTTCGGCCCTTCCGCCAGGTCTAGTTTCATCACGTCTTTCTTTCAGGGTGGGTCTGGTACCCAGGGCATTTTCTCAGCTAAAAATAAAATTTTAATTATCACTACAGATTCGCAGGGTTTTGAATTGTCCCTGATCGAACACACGTAATAATTTTTTGACTCAATGGTATACTTTGTAATTTTACATATTTAGTGAAAGGCACGGTAGAAGTAACTCTGTTTCTTTACTTTTTTGTGTTCTTTATTTCTAAACTCGTGAAAATTGTCACGAAGAAATAATTAATATTTCTTTACATACTGTGGTGGAAATGTGAACTTGATCTTGAAAATCTGCTCTGTCGAACGAGAAGCTGTAAAAGGAATCGAAACATACTTTTACCAAAAATAAAGCAGAAAGGGGATGGTATACTTACGACAAGGACCCGTAGTTTCACTATACAATACAACAACAACAACCAACCACCACCACTCATCAAGGACTCATGTAGAGTTGTAGCGGTAGCGGTATATCAGAGGCATGCGAAACTACGACGATGTAATAAGTCTAGGACCCATAATTTCCTTTGAATTGGTTATCATTGTGCAGGTAACATGTCAATTTCGATAACAAAGTTATTTGGTTTAAATCGGCTATGAGCGATTAAAATTGTCCAATCTCAGAATCCTTCAAAACAGTCCTAAAATCCTTGATAAAATTTGGTAACAATTCAGCACGATGATGCTGAAAACGACCTGAAAACGGAAAAAAGAAATTCTCGAATAAAAAGAATAATAAGGCTGGCTCCGTATCTAGACAAATGGTTTCCTAGGCAATAAGATAGCCCAATTAAGTTTCATTCTCATCGCTGTGTAGACTGACGACGTGATTCCTTGTATTCGTTCAATGTTTTTGATCTGATGTTTTTATTTTCTCTCATACAAGCAGTTTATGAAGCCATGACTATCATTCAATTCAATGCAGAAAACTGAAACTCATGTAATCAATCTAATCGCTGTGGAGCTTGAATGGTGGAAAATTTGATCCAGAAGTTTAGGCCTATCTTGAAGGACTCTGAGATACAACACTTTATAAATTGTAGCTCGAGAAAAATATGGCCAATTTTAACCAATTAAATGTTATTCTCTAAGTTGACATGTTGCCCACACAATATGAGTAGACAGCAAATTACAGGCTTGCATATGTTTCAACTTCTTTTTGACTCACCCGGTAGATGGGGTAGATGTGGTAGATATCACTTCACTGCCCATAGGTTTGAATCCCACTCTGAGACTCTGAGGGCTTTCATTGATCGCATTTTACACTTCAACCTCGGCTTTGCAGTTGTTACAAATCTAGGAGTAATAGTTGGACTTACGTGCTCTTTGAATCATGATAATGCCAAACCATATACCCCAGAAGTAGCCAATGAGAAAATACATGGTCATAATGAGTTGAAGGAATGCTGCAGTGATGTTCAAAATAAACACTTCACTCCATCTTTTTGACATGTGTTCTTCGCAAGGCCATATCATCAAGGCGAATGCAGATACAGCAGTTCCTATAAAAAAGAACTATCACGTGATTTTTCATCTTCCATCGAGCTGATGAAGAGGAGATGAAGAATCAAAGCAACCACCAATGGCGTTGCAGAAGATGCATCAGTGCGAATGAAAATCGCATCAGATTGTCAGATGCTTCTAACAGTGCATGGGCAAAACAGAATTTGGGGCCATCCTGTAAATAATCTTGTGTTATCTTTGATCAACTAGAAAGTGAACCATTGATAAATCGAAACTCACCTAATCCGGGACAGATTATATTAAGCACAAAGCATGTGATAGCCACTCTTTTTGGTATAACAGGAACTGCATCTTGGAACGTCAAGCTACCAGCCTTTTGAAATATTGATTTCTCCTCTTCGAGAAAGTCCTCCGGGATATCAAACTGTCCTGTTTCACTCAAAGCAATATCTACTCCTTTTGGTTCGGGTTTTACGCAACTGGCCTCAAAATTGGCATGGCTTTCCATTTCTCACTTTTACCTGAAAATCAATGGGCTTCTGAATTCATACCACTATTTTCAATACATTAGATTTTCTATTATGCAGATTTGAGGTTGGCACGAGTGGTGTTCAATCTGGTAAATCTTCATTATTCGAAGTGGAAACTACTCCCAAAGGACTTCCAAAACAGTACGACGAACATTATTGATATCTTAGCGAACTTAACTTTATCTGGTCTGCTAGTCACCAGTCACCTACATAATGGCCGGATCTTTGTAAAGAAACTTGATTTCGTATTAGAACCTAGCGGGAAAGGCCTTTCAGATGATGGCGTAAAACTTTATTTGTAAAAAATTTAAGGAAAAATTTCCAGAACTCTTTTGGGACCTTTGCTGTTTCTTTTTGCTGATCAAGTCCCTTCAAAGCGATGCTGTAATAGACTTTAAAATCAAACTATTTAAGATTAAGAGGCACCTATTTTTCTCTAACTGAAACTTAAAACTTATTGAAAGAAAATTCGCAAGGAACAAAATTAGATACATGAAACGCAATAAAACGTATTTCAATTCATGATCTTACCAAGGCTTCTTTGATCTTTTCTTAAGAATTCCGATTATAATTTCTAACTTGTGTCCAATTCCTAGGATGAAATTCTTTATCTTTTGCGATTTTCGTTGCAACCTTCTTCTTTCAAACTCCTCTTCTGTCGGAAACCATAGAGTCAAAATTCAGTCCTGTCAGCATCCACATTTAACCAAATACATACGCTTTCTGTCGAAGTTTACCTTAGTTTTGTGCCTAGAAGCTTCTGTTTTGAATTGTTTTTGTTACACACACGCACTTACCAGTCTTTTGTATACAATCTCAGTCTCTGATTAAAGATAATATAAGCCTTTTCTGAGTCATATTTAGACAACCACCATATGTCTACAGCCGTTTCGTTATTGCTCAATCGTTTAAAGCTTCAAAGCCATGCAACCCTTGTTCCAATCTCCTTTTTATTCATCAGCTTGATAAGACCATCTGTCTTGATCAAAACGAGATTTTCATTTATGTTTATGCAAACAGTTTGATACCAGAATTCTATTCTCGTCTTATTTTTTCTGACAGGGGGTTGAACCTAACAGTTGGGAGATCATTGACAGGAGATCTTGTCAACAAGAAATTGTCGTTGCCTTTGATTGACATGTGAGCGAAAAGCGATTAGCGATTGCAAATCAGCCGATTAGCCAAGCCGCAAATTTAAACAAAGAAGCCACACAAATGCTTGAAACCTAGGTGGCCAACTCACTCCGGATACTTGCGAAACGGAGCATAGGAATCAAATCTTTAAAAAAAACATTGCACGATTGGTTAATGCATCTTTCTTTTGATTTAATGGCTTGAAAGGAACTTCAGATGCTTTTCTGTTACCTTTTTTTCATAAATTCTGATAATAATCAAGGTATCCAAAAATCGCACAAATACAAATATAGCAAAGTAACTGAAGTTCTCTTCAAGCCATTAAATCAAACGGAAGATCCATTAACCAATCGTGCAACGTTTTTTAAAGATTTGATTACTATGCTGTTAGTCACCAGGTGTAAAGCATCCCATACGGCTCAATTTGCTTACATTTTTTGCTCAATTCATCGGTCACTTTGCAATCACTGTTCCTCTACTAATACCATTGTTACAAAATCTGCCTTTTTTTAACTGAAAGAACAAAACGACCAAGGAAACCTTTTAATAACTTCATTGTTTTAGTAAAAAAATATTATTCACAGTAGCTAGTATAAATCTCTGCTCTTTACCAAACTGAGGAATATCAGACAGTCTTGAATGCCAATGAAGCATTTTACAAGAATGACGTCATAACAGTTGGTAAAAGACACGAAAATAAATCTTAACTAAGTAATTAAATTTTCTATAAAAATCTGACAACTTCTACTCTTCAGTAAATAAAAAATTCAATATTTATACCATCATTAGCTCAACAAAATCTAAAACAGTCACCAAGAACAAGGTCTGGTTTTTATGAAATACAATTGTTTCAAGTTGTCCAATGATTTTTTAGTAATATCTGGGCACTGTACGGTCGGTGTTATTGGATTTTGTCAGAGAATTTCATCTAATCCCTGTTTGCATTCTTGAGTCCTTCTTGTAGGAAGTTGTAATAATTTGTGCTGACTGGATCATCAAAGAGACTACAAAGAAAATGACAATATGTCCTTTGAAGGATTATAACTGTATGTTGCTATTGTCAGATCATATCAACGAATAGAAGTTTGAAAACTGTTCTTTTATCGTTAAAGAACGCCGGTCAACCAGCATCCTTTGTGGTCGCGCTTTGCAGAGATGGTTGCCATATTTTAAAATGGCCGCCGCAGTCGAAAGGCAACAAGCGAAGCGCGCAAAGGATGCTGGTTGATTGGTGTTCTTTAAATGGGATTAAATTGTTAGCAAATTTGATCATGGAATTTAGGCCTGTCTTCAAGGGTATCGAGACGAAACATTTCTATACAATTGTTTGTAATTTGAGACCGATTTTGACAAACAAAATTGTTGTATCCAAGTTGATATGTTAGCCACCCAAAGAATATCAGTTTGCAGAAATCTAACAGATGGTTTGAAAGCTACAGGTTTTCAAAAATCTAAAAAAATGTCTGACCCCCTCCCCCCCCCCCGGGTTCGTATAACGACAAGATCTTATAAAAGTTCAAAATGGGCCTTGAAGAAACATTAATCGATAAAAACCAGTAAATTAAATAAGAAAATAAAGCATACCTTGATGCGATACTGCTATTTTGTGCAACATCAAATAGTTCATTCGCATTTAGGCCTGACAGGATTGTGCCATTTGGATACTGAACCATTGATTGGACAGGAAATCTAAAAATAGGACACAAAATCATATATAAAGAAGATCCAAAGAAATCTATAAGAGGCCACAGGAGGAAAGTTTTCTTCAAAACCCTGCATTGCTGTCCGTACGTATTTCACAAATTTCCTCTCTCTCTTCTGAGTACCCTTTACATTCTTTTAAAATCAATTATCTACAAAATTGTGTATTTCTTCTAGGATATTTCAAAATTGGCATTTTTGACGAAAATTCAGATACCCATGAATGTTGTTGAAAAATCATGCAGGAATGTACTTGATAATCAAAGATAAAACCAAATGTATATGGATAAAATCGGACAAAAATAGATCAGGACAATAGACCTTTTTACTTGCCAGAAAAGAGGTTTGGATCGAACGTCCAAATCTGGTAAATTTTTGTGAAGAAAACAAAAGCGTTAATCCTTTAAAGCGTTTACTTACTTGTATCCATTTAGACAAATTTTTGCAATTTCTTTCACTCCGGCATCAGTGCTATATGCAGACAGTTCCTAAAAAGGAAAATAAAACACGCCATCAAACATAGTAAAAGTAGCAGACATTGATATCAAGAATCTTGTTATGGTTATTGATGAAAGTTTGAGGTAATAAAATAAGATCGCGAAATTAAGACACCCTTCCCCCAGAGCCTGATAAAGGTGTGGGAACAGGGGAACGCCGTTCCCATGAAATTTTGGCAAGAAATTTAGGCCACAGGAAATTTTCAAAAAGTGGATAAGAGGTTTTCATGAAGCTGCCAGGCTGCAATATAAAACATATCTGCAAGAGTAACTCTTCGCAGACTATCACAGCACCAATTCTTTTTAAGAAAATCAATAAAAGAAAGGACACAACTGCTGGAACGTTTTAAAACTAGGCAATCAAAAAATACAAATTTTGAATATTTCTCTAATTGCAAGCTGGCAATCCATCAGAATATAGTGTCCAATGAAAATTTTTCACAGGAAGTTTTGACCAAGTCTTTTACTTTCCCATGAAGAAAAATATTTTATGGGCCTGTGCCTCCCCCCCGCCCCCCCTTATTAAGTCACCTAACTTAAGTAACACACAAGCTCACAAAATTCCAAAAGGGAGGAAGTATCTGTTTTCGAAATTACTCCCTTCAAATTTCAAAATGTCCTCAGGATCAAGTTCTGCTTTATCAGAATTTACTATCAAGCCCCTCGGAAGATGATTGGTCATATTTCCTTGATTTTCAAGCAAAATCTCACTTATAAGGATGATTTTTAAGACAGACAATAAGTTTGGAAGTTAGCTAGGCAATGGACGTCAATTCAATTGATTTTGATGAATAATTACCAAACGACAGGCTAAAAGCCTCCGAAATTTTTACCGACTCCCTTGGGTATCTTCAAACAACTTTCTTTATTTCAATTTATTTGCTTTTAGCTTTGGTAAAAATTTTTTAGCCAGAGGGCAATGTCTTGCATTTTGATGTAAATGTAATGTAAACATGCCCGCTGCAAACGAAAATTTTAAAATAACGAATTAAGGCACATCTCTTTACCATTAAAATTTCATCAAAATTTCATGTTTATTTTCCCAAATAAATTACTTACGGTAAATATTGATAAAAATAAAGGATTAAAGTTCGGATAACTCCATGATGACTAATGCAAAAACCTCTTTTTTGAGAATTGTTTGATAAATCACGCAGTTATCATGCAAGAGAAATAGAACAAAGAACAAGATAGGCCTAATCGAAGATTTTTCAGATTTTTTATTAGTGACGCCGAGAGCTGGGGGGTTGCCTTTGAGAGGTTTATCATTCTTCCAAAAGGCGTACAAGATTTTTACGAGAACAGAAAGATTCTTATGCCTTATGTTCTTGCAGTTTAGTTATTTGTTTGTATAGTTATTTTTACTAAATTGTATGTAGTGGAATTTAAAATATGAAACTGAACCTGAAACTGATTCTTGGAGCTTTCTTGGCGAAAATAAACATTTTCGCTGAAGGTGGATGAGATCTTTAAGTAGTGACTCGCCCCTTGGTAGGTCAAATTCGACTTTTTTTTCAAGGCTTTCTTCGCGTGTTCCCCACCAAAAGACTCCTTTCTTATCAAAGTAAAAAGGAATGAACAATCAAGCCGATGTATAAATGTTCAAAGGCCTTCCTCAGATTTTCATAGGCATCGTGGGTTAATTTACTAACTCGTTAACTGAATTACCTGGTTATGAAATCTTAAAACTTCATTTTTACAAGAAATGCTGTACCTTTACTAGACTGATTACATGAGTCTCAGTTTTCCGCATTGAATTGAATACCTTTACCTACCTCAATTTCTGCCACCAACGACCATGAGTTGACAAAGTGCTTTTTCAGCAACTTCATAATGGGCGAACTCTCTAGCGGGCCTTCCCGGAGAGTCCGCCCGGAACCTGGGATTAAAAGAGGAAATTAGGACAAAGACCGAATCAAACAAATGCTAACATTAGACTTTGTCAACGACTCCTGAAGTATTAAAGACCCTGTGCTCCCCAAGATCCTTCACGGTCTCACAGTGAGTTTTACACTGTATGAAAGTCGTTTTGGCCTAGCTATCATGGTATTGTCTTTTCAATCTTCAAATGAACGTTGTTATGCCATCGCTTTTGAACTGAAACAACAGACATTCCTGAAAAAAATTTGAAGGATTAGGAAGCTTTTGTTCCCTGCAGCTATTTATGTTCCCAGTTTTGTGTGTTAAAATATGTTGTTGACGGCCATATGATGTGTTGTGTTGATGGTTCGTGCACGCGTGCATAGGATCATGGGGAGCACAGGGTCTTTAAGATGAAATGCAACTGATTGTGATGATTGTGCCGGATTGTGCCAAGGAAAGATACGAATTTGAATTAAATTACACAAAGCAAGCTACTAAGGAACAAAACATACCCTCTGTAGATTTAAAAAATAATACTTAATTTTTTGGCAACATTATAGTAAGAACAGACATATTCCAAAGTGTTAAGGATAAAATTAATGGCACTTTATGCGAATACTCCAATTTTTTAATGATTTTCTGTTGATACCATCCTCGACAATGAAAATGAAATAAAAGTCTCCTTTATAGACAGATTGACTAAAATGAGCTCAGAATTTGATATTTCCAGTTGCATAGATTGAAAAATGGTCACCACTGCTTTCTAGTAACGCCTTGACCAAGCCATAAAAAAATAAAATTCAAACTAAAAGCCATACAGACCACAAGAAGCACTTACAGTAAAGCTGAGAATCCTACAGAAAATGGCGAACATTAACATGGAATAATTGAATTTACCTCAGCAAGATTGATCATCTAATGCTCCCCAAAGCAAAATCTGATGGACCAATTTATTTTCCTTTTCAGCTCTTTCATAAGTTTGGTTAAATGGAAGATATTCAATCTGGTGAAAAAATCAAACACAAGTTGAGAAAATGGCCTTGATTGGGAAAAGAAAACAAACATGCTCTTGAATTGATAATGCTGTATGAAGTAAAACTCACAAAAAAGATAATTAGGTCAGCCTTGTCCTTTTTTAACTGGTAAGCATGTTGGTTATTAGACTTTGATTCAACAAAATTCAGCCAATTTATGAACTTCGATTTTTAACATGTTGTTATGTAATTTTCAAATATTTTGGTTTTTTGCTCTCTATACTACCAATCAACCAACGACAAACTGAATCTATCCCCAATCACCTATTGACAGGGGCACCTTTGTTAAAGTGGCTAATCACAGCGACTATTGCAGAGAACAACCCAATTTCAGGCATTGTCTCTTTGGAACCGTGAATAGCAGAATTAAGCATGTTGGTTCTTAAAAGATCAGCGTTATCACCCCGTAGAACGTCTGTGCAGTAGTCCGGAGGCTATCCCTCCGAAATACAGAATTACCTCCGCCTTACTGCATGCTATCCCTCCAACGACACGATGATATCCCTCCATCGAATTGAACAACCTCCGCCTTACTGAATAACCTCCGGACTACTGCACAGACGTTCTACGGGGTGGTTATAGTTGTAGCACAAATTGGGACTTTCAATTCTGATTATTTTTGTATTTGGTTTCATTCAATGAAGATATTTGAAACTATTTGAAATTTCATCTTTTGTAGAAATCTCACCTCTTGGAAAGGATAAAACTTTCGCTGTAGTATCCGCCTCGCTTCAGTTACTGATATTTCTTTGTCCCAAACAACCTCAGTCTTTGATTTCCGAACTTCCCCAGGTTTTCCGCTAGGTCCATCCACATGAACTGACATTTCAGGTAAATAGCCTGTAAGAAGGTATGGAAAGGTCTTCAAACATAATTTTCATATCTATCGTATAAAAAATAATTCAAACTCTCCCCTGATTCCTGAATGCCATTTAGTTTACAGTTTCCTGACTTCCAAATAAAGATATATATCTCAAACAAATGGATCTCGATGGGTTTCTCACAGTAATAAAACGTTTCATAACAATCCCTTAGGATACGAATTTGACTGCAGATCTAGAAAAGCATTTATTTAAAAGTCGGTCTCAAATTAGATGTCACGTGAGATTTGCAATAACGCAAGATTACTCACGCGCACAGAACACTTAAATTGTTGTTATTCGCGGGCATTTCAACGTGACATCTAATTTCAGAGGGACCATAGCTATTTGGCGAAAAAAGCAAACTTTGGTATCGCAAAGAGATCCAAAAACCGAAAGAAGATATAAATGTTTTTATGCCCTTACCTATGTCTACTTCCATTTCCCATGGGTCGCCTGATGGATCTAAAATAGAAAAATACATATAAATCAGAAGTGCTCAAAACTATGAGGAAGAAAATGGGACACTATATTCAGAAAGAGTTCCAGAGCGTATCGCATTCGGCAAAATTTACGGAAGCAGCATTCATTCACTCTCTCGCTCCTTGGACCATTTTAAGGGAAGGGCAGTATTTGGAACAAAAACGTTCCAAAAATAAGGTGAATCCGAGAAGAAATATTTGATTAAAAGATCTTTATTGAAATTTAACGCATAATTACCTTTTACTTTTTTCTTGCCAGTAATCCATTCCATATCTGCAAGGCAAGAAAATTTTAGCACATGCTGTAGCTCCAATTGTCAAAGGCGACTTGATAGCAAAGTTTGAAGCATGGAGCACCGGGTGTTTTCTGGCTTAATATACAAAGACACCGGCAGATTCAAATTTGATTATTTGAGTATGCCAAACGCTTCAAACATTAATTTAACATATGATATGTGGCCTACCGTCAAAAAAGTTCCTAGAGTTCTAGCAGCTTCAAATCAACTCAACAAATGTTTGTATTATTTGGCGTTTAACTTTAACTGAGACAAGAGGCCATTCTTGACATATGAGAAGCAATTCTGAGGGCTAGTTGTCTTCAATACATCAATAGATCCACTTTGAAATACCATAATTTTGCGGTGGAACTTTTTCTTGGTATCATGACTTGATTACAAAGATTAGCCATTTCATGGATGAAAATAAAAACGAGTATGGTTTACTTAATTGCCAGATATCGTGCATGTTCGAAATGTTGTCTTGGTTGTTAGATTAGAATTCGTGTCATATCACGTAGCAATTCACAAATAGCGAACTAAAAGAATGACTTAAAGATGCAGTGTACGTTTTTTTGTTTATTCAAGTTACTTTCTCCTTCTTTCTTTTTTCTGTCCATTTCTCTTTATTCCAACCTCGTCCCCAGGGCCTTTTGTCATATTTGGACAGAGACGAAATATGACAAAAGGCCCTGGGGAGGAGGTTGTCTTTATTCTTAATATCGGCTGCAGGGCAGGGGAGATGTGCATGATCACAACCCATGGGGTGTCGTCTCGCCTCGTCTCGTCGTCCTGTTTGTTTTTATTGCAGTCAATAGTTGTATAAGTAGATTTATAAGCTTTCTTATTGTAATATTGTGTATCCTTGTACGGTATATAGTTATTGTAAGGTATTTTCGTAAATTGTAGTCAAGTAGTGTAAACTTTTGGTTTATATAAAAAATAAAGAATAAATACAAAATAATGAACTTACCAACATTAAGCTTCTTATCATTTGGTACAAACATTTCAAAATCTAAAGTGTGTGTCCCATTTTTACTGATAATTATTCTTCCTGTAAATTGTGCTGGAGTGAACCAAAATGGATAATTTGGTGGCTCGTTTATTTGAAATTCAGCATGCACTCTGGAAAAAGAAACAGGATGATATTCCAGTCTAAAAGATGATTGAAAAATTTGAAAAATCATCATTGTCCTTGCTTAATTGGTTGTACCTTATTTATACAGCTTCAGTTTGTTTGTCAATAGAAAATCGGAATGGTTCATCATGAAGCTGCATATCATATATAATAAGGAGTGAGAGGTAAGATCAAACATTTCTACATGGGGGTCATTGTTTATATTGCTTGCAAGTAGCCTAAACATATACATTTCATTTGCCAATTTGATCATCTGACCAGAGAACCCAAAGCATATCTATTAGTTAAAACTGTTTACAGTGAGCCCCAGTTATCACTCTTCAAAACAAAGAGATTAACACCAACCTGAAATTGATAAATAGTGATAACTACAGATGATGTAATAAATCTATCTATTAGTGCTGGAGACCCATTATTCAATATTGTCACACTACCTTCTCTTGTGCAAATCGAATGAAATTAAGCTTTTATTCCTACCAACAAATCATTAATTGATAAAAGTACAATCAAGTGACATATCATATATAATAAGGAGTGAGAGGTAAGATCAAACATTTCTACATGGGGGTCATTGTTTATATGGTTTGCATGTAGCCTAAACATACACATTTCATTTGCCAATTTGATCATGTAACCAGGGAACCCAAAGAATATCTATTAGTTAAAACTGTTTACAGTGAGTCACAGTTATCACTCTTCAAAACAACGAGATGAACACCAAACTGAAATCGATAAATAGCGATAACTACAGGTGATGTAATAAATCTATCTATTAGTGCTGGAGACCCATGATTCAATATTGTCACACTACCTTCTCTTATGCAAATCGAATGAAATTAAGCTTTTAGTCCTACCAACAAATCATTAATTGATAAAAGTACAATCAAGTGATAAAGGTAATTTTTGTTCTATATTTCTATTCCCAAGATTCTTTGTTCAAATGATCATACTCATTTCAATAAATACTCTTCCAGAGTTATGGTAATAAGGAAGAAATTCAAAAACATTTCTCACCTGAAAACAATATCCAAGTAGTTTTCATTTGTTCCTTTTAGAACTGCCATTGATCCTTGTGGGGCAAACCTATTGAAAATGAATGGGTTTGGGCAAAACATTGTCAGCAATTTTGTCAATGTCCTTTCTTGTTCCGATAAAGGTTCTTCGGGTTGCATCCTGTTATGTTCCGGACCACGTTCTGCAGAAACAAACACAGATTCTATTTTTAAGGATTCTTACAAATTCTCAAGGCTCAAAAATTCATACAACTTTACTTAGGAAATATGTGAAACATTTAGTTACAAAAAGCTCTGTCATAATTTACCAGTGATTTTGTTCAAAATACATCTCACAAAGTTTAATTTTTACCATTTTAAGATTCTTAAAAATTTGTTGATGCCAAATCACAAAAGAATCATATTGAACCAATATGACAAGTTCAAAAACACCACATCTTCTGCAAAATCATATATATATATATACATCAGGGACATTGAGAGACAGGCTGCGCCCTGGGGTGAAACGCATCTTATTGTTCAGGCCCAGGGTTATCTCCTTTACTCCTCCTCTCAACGCTACTGATACACTATCACATATCAGACTCTTTGTTACATTCTAAAAGATGCTTTTCAAAGGAAACTTACAGCTTACCATATCTAGAAGTTATAGGAGTGACAATATCCCAAACATCTCCAATAACCACTTTGGAGGCAGGTAGAAAAACTTCCAAATCAACGCTTGTAAAATTTAACTCTTCAATAAATGGTTTTGTCCAGCCTTTCAAGCCATTTACATGAATATCACCCATTGGATCTATCTAAAATATGAATGAATAAATTATGATACACAAATTTTTATCTACAGTAGCTACATTCTGAATCAAGGATTCAAATATTATCTAATGGTTCTAATGATCTGTACAAACTTCTAGCTTGCAAATTTATGGATATATTCATCAAGTTTTTTCAAAATTTAAAATAATTCCTTGATGTGATACTTTTAACATGAACCTATCAAGAAGCCTCTGGTTACATTTTTAGCACAAACTTGAACTCCAAAAATTCATAGCTCTGTGAATTGTCAGCAGATTTTCAAGGTAGTATCTAAAAATTACTTAGAGACACAGTCGTGTTACCATGGAGCCTGTTTATTTTGTCATTATTTTCTAATATTTAAACAAATGCCAAACAAATTTTTTGGGACACCAGATTTAAAAAAGATAATTTTTTACTTACCCCTTCAACACTGTGTTTACTTTTGGTCATTGTACCCGTATCAAGTGGCCTGAATTTTGCAATGACTGTCACATATTCTTCGTCAGCTGGTACTGTCATGTTCAGTAATCTTTCTTTTATCAATTTTGAATCAACCTGTAAAAAGATAAATAATAAATCGTTGATGAGCACTCATAAGAAATTTACAAAAGAGAAAATTAAACCTATCAAATTGTTGGTCAATTATGATATGTATTTTTTATAAATAGTACTTTTCCTGATAAAAACTGATGATATATTTGTGCATTTGGTACATGAACAAAGACTTTAGCATGTCCAAATCATAGGTAATCCATACTGGAAAACATGTATGTTGCGCCGGAGATCTCCGGCGTGGAATGACGTTGAAAACAATGGTAGAACAATAGCCCTATTGTTTAGAAACAATTGGCGTGGCGTAAACTCTGGTGTTGCAAAAACGAACTTTCCACTCTGGTAGGTAATGTCAAGAGACAAGAGTCTTAAAATAAAGGCCATTAAAATCTTTCTTGAAAACATTTTGTGGTGTGCCATCTGAGTTCAGAGAGACAAATCAGAGATCTATGACATCAAAGTATCGTTCCCTACCAGCTCTCCTCCTGACTTTAAACCTTTCATTCCATCTTTCTTGAGGTGATTCAAGACTGTATCAAATTCCAAAATATCCAAGTAGCCATCAGAATCCTTGTCAAAATTTTTAAATAGTCTCAAAGTCTTCTTGTCGATCGATGCTATCATTTCATTTTCATTGAATGCAATCTGTACTTGGTGGAGTACCTTGTAGATACCACAGAATGATATGCAAACTGCTATCGGAATGACAAACAGTGCGCAGTGCCACAAGACAGACATGTTCGTCTCACGTTTTAGGCCCAAACCTCAATTTAGGCCATACATAAGTTGTCGTATTAGTTGCAGTTTCTCGCAGCAAAATATCTTTACCAATCAAGAATACAACAAAGTCACATCTCTCGCGCCATTTCAATGATAATTTAGCTTCGTTTGTCGATAATGTCTTGTCTTGGTTAGTAAATGCAGCTGTGAAAATGTAGATCAAGCTAGAGGCTGCAAGCAAAAACCAACAATGCTGTCCGCCATTGACATTTCGAAAGTGACCTTTTACTCGGAAGTAAATCTTTTCCATGAAATTTTATTGTTTCTTTAGAAGTTTGATTCTCCCAAGATGCATTGCGTATTTTCAGATGCGTTCAATAAGCGCAATGCATCCTGGGGTCTTTGGAAATCGTCACGGGAGGGAGGGGGGAGGTATTTGCAAAATCGTCACGACTGGCGGTCGGACGGGGCCTGCCCCTCAGTAGCCTGCGCGCAGCCTCAAAGCCACCCATACGAAGAACAGATACCCGTACCTTAAAATAACATTCTATGTACGCCCTTGCCTCCTTCGGGGAACCGTACATCTCTAAGCACCAATTTTCAAGCGGATCAGTTGGCTACCTTCCCAACCCAAGCCAAAACTTCTTGCCAGAAGTCTTGGAACAACATCATGGTTAATTTCAGTATTTCAGTTACCTAGTTACCTTCATAGCATTCCCTGCACCTCCCCCTGAAATGTGAAGCAACATTCCAAGGCTAGCAAGACAATTTTCCAGCGACAGCAAAGTGTTTTGAAGAGAGGCTTTCTCAGTGATCACGTAGATAACTTTAATTGGCGGCCCCCAAAATGAAGTAAAGCTAGAAAAAAACATCAGCTGCAATTGCAAACTTCATTTCTCACGCCTCTTTTCTCGATACAATAGATCAATCTATTCTAACAAATTCTACCCTCAAAATACATTATGTAGTTAGTAATGATACACAGGAAAGAGATCAAATAGCTATTTAGCTCAACGGGCAGAACTGACTTCAATCAAGGATTGCAAAGTTTGCTCAGAATTGATCTCATCTGTGAATGTACAAAGAAAGCAATCCACAACGTTGACACGTTCCTTGTACAATTCATTCTTGAAAAGCTGCCAGAAATTTGAAATGTAGAACGGGATTCCAGCATAATATGGGAAGGGGGAATCCTCTAGTAAGCATGTCGGGATGTAAATGGAGGAACAAAAATTGGAATTTATTTGGTTGAAAATGATTCTCTGTTTTGAAAAGTCTCATTAACAAGTAGGATGTATTGTAATTCTTTCTGTTCCTCATCCTAGGCATAACATTCTCTCCTCGATTCTAAATTGCTAGTCATCGTTATGACGTTGACCTGCTATTTTAAAATCTTTCCTCGGTATCTTTTTTATGCGTGCTATCTTGATTATACTTTCATTTATGATTATACAATTTTGTGATTGATTACTATATGATCAGTCACACAGATACATTGTAGATGTACAATAGTGTTCGAATTTGATTTGATTATATTATGAGCTAGTGAATCCAGTATATTTTATCAACATCTGTCAATATATAATTATACCATTTAGGAAAGTAGATCTGAAACGGTTTGAAATAGCTGTTTGTTCTGGAAAACGTAAGAAACTCAATTTTTAGACATTTAATGCTTTGAAAGCTGTCATTTTATCAGGGCAAACAACTCTTGATCCAATGTCCTTTCCTAAATCGTACAGTGTTAATTCAACGATTTGATAATCTANAATTTATGATTATACAGTTTTGAGATACATTGTAGATGTACAATAGTGTTCGAATTTGATTATATTATGAGCTAGTGAATCCAGTATATTTTATCAACATCTGTCAATCTATAATTTACCATTTAGGAAAGTAGATCTGAAACGGTTTGAAATAGCTGTTTGTTCTGGAAAACGTAAGAAACTCAATTTTTAGACATTTAATGCTTTGAAAGCTGTCATTTTATCAGGGCAAACAACTCTTGATCCAATGTCCTTTCCTAAATCGTACAGTGTTAATTCAACGATTTGATAATCTATTTATAAATTAGTGATTTTAAGAATACATAAAACTGTATTTACACTTAAGAGCCCTGCGAGTCTACTGTACTAGGCAACTTTAAATGGACATAATACAAGAAAAAGAGATAGATGGGGCATAATATCTTAACTTTCTTTTGCTCCTGCCATTTTACTTGTCATCCTTCAAGGTCCATCCAATTTTTGTTTGCCTCAGTTTACCAGTAAGAAAGAATGTCGATATACAGGGTGCCCCAAAAATTGTGCCTCGTTGCGCGGCTCCTGTGGAGGAGCTGTGACTTCTATTATGCTGTTGCTTAGTTGCTTACACAGTTGACAGTTGCATAGGATAGGCTTCAGCTTAGAGTTTGAGACCTTGTTTGAGTCAATCTGACAAATATTTGCTGATTTATGGCACAAGAAAGTCAAAATAAGTGGTTGCTTCAAAAACAGCACTTCCTTTGTTCTCCAATAATGTCAAAATCAAGTAACCTGATGGAGGGTCCTAATGAAATTGACCACCAAACACCTCGAGAGTTCTTCCAATCAATTAGGAAGCATCTAGTAAGTTATAGCGTATTACAGAGTTTGTTATAAGCTGCAATCTTTGCAAACAGACATCCAACCTATAAAGTTTACATCTATAGTAGTATCTAAAAAGCACTACAAAAATATTTATCTTCAAGACACACAATTTACAAAAATAAATAACTATTGAGCTACTGAACACTGCATACAAAATGGTTGTCAGAAAATGCAACGCACTTGCTTTCACTTCACGCATGGATAAGAAATGGTTGTACATGGCAAGATCCAAATTAATTTTCAAATATTTTGCAATTCTGCTCATACAATGTGGCAACAAAAAAGTAAAATCATTTGAAAGCGCAGTAAAAGACACATTCTCAGTTGTGTCAGAAATTTGTTAAGTTTTCTGTGGCGCATTGTAGTAATTTGGTAAAACTTAATTGGAACAAACCAAGTGACCCAAACCTCCGGTCAATTAGACATCTGTCTTCTTCAGTCTTGGGTCAATAACTGGCACCCTTCTGATGCCCAAGTCCCTTTCTCTCTTCTCTATCTCTTTATGCATCGATTGCCGATATTCTTCAAACCAAANGGTCCTAATGAAATTTACCAACAAACACCCCGAGAGTTCTTCCAATCAATTAGGAAGCATCTAGTAAGTTATAGCGTATTACAGAGTTTGTTATAAGCTGCAATCTTTGCAAACAGACATCCAACCTATAAAGTTTACATCTATAGTAGTATCTAAAAAGCACTACAAAAATATTTATCTTCAAGACACACAATTTACAAAAATAAATAACTACTGTGCTACTGAACACTGCATACAAAATGGTTGTCAGAAAATGCAACGCACTTGCTTTCACTTCACGCATGGGTAAGAAATGGTTGTACATGGCAAGTTCCAAATTAATTTTCAAGTATTTAGCAATTCTGCTCATACAATGTGGCAACAAAAAAGTAAAATCATTTGAAAGCGCAGTAAAAGACACATTCTCAGTTGTGTCAGAAATTTGTTAAGTTTTCTGTGGCGCATTGTAGTAATTTGGTACAACTTAATTGGAACAAACCAAGTGACCCAAACCTCTGGTCAATTAGACATCTGTCTTCTTCAGTCTTGGGTCAATAACTGGCACCCTTCTGATGCCCAAGTCCCTTTCTCTCTTCTCTATCTCTTTATGCATCGATTGCCGATATTCTTCAAACCAAAGAACAATTTGCTCCAATTCTTTCATGTAAAGTCGCTTGAGCATCGTCTGCCAACAATCTAGCTCAGGAAGGCGAAACATTTCCCACTAAAATGTAAATAAGATGATCAATTGAGAGCTCGAATGCAATATTATATAAAATTCAAGGCAGAATTAAAAAAGTGTGATCAACGTAAATTTTTATTGACTTTGACTTATTTCATTACAACCATCAAGGGGCAAAATAAAGTTCCTAAAAAATGATACAGCATTGGAACGGAAAAATCGTAGTAATTTTAAAATTTTAAACTCAATGATGAAACGCTAAAATGTCCATCACGGTGAAGGGAATCTTAATCCTTACTAATTAAACCAAATAGCATAGTAAAACACCTCTTCCCAAATAAGGTCGTTAGCGAGGGGCATATCACTCCAAAAAATCTCCTACACTTCAGGCAAAAATCTTTTTTTTCTCAAGAAAAATCCTCAAAAATCCTATTGTTTTCAAAAATCTCGTACGCTTTTTTGAAAGAGTGATCCACCCCTCGGTCGTTAGGAGAGGGAATTCGAGATCGACATCCACTGACGGTTCAAACTAAATGAAGAATGACTAAAACTTTCTAGTTTACCTTGAGATATTCGTCCAAATCTGGTGATGCTTTAGCATATACCTGAAGCCATTCTGGTATTTCTAAGACGCAAAATATCAACAGAAAATTATTGAAAATAACGACAGTGAGTGATCTTTTGCGATGAAGCACTGCATTTTATGATGTCATTAGAATCAACTGTTCATTCCACTATAGGGTGCAATGCATCTTGGTAATTACGTAAGCTAATTGCCAGCATATAGAGGATCCTTCAACCAGGAGAATAGTCAAAAACACAAGAAACGATATTTCAAAGTTATATTTTAAGCTTCAAGAATGCACACTGTGTTTTCATATTGCTGCTTTCGATGTGCTTAGCAGTCGTGGAAGTCTGCTAATTCTACCTTAGGAAACTTTATTAAGACTTCTATCGTCAGCAAACAAAACAGAGTTGCTCATTTGCAACTCTTTTAGCAAATTCCAGGTTATTTATGTACGCTAGAGAAGCAGAGGCCCCAAACAAGAGCCTTGTGGAACCAAACAACCAATGCAATTAGTAGCTGGGGCTTAGTCACTTATTTCACAGCATTTAATTCAAAATTTGGATCCAAAGCATAAATCGTTTATCAATTTAAAAGACAAGAATCAAGCAGCTGCATGGTATCTGAATTATTGAGAATTACATAAATTAAGAAAGTAACGGATACAGAATGAAAATGAATTCAATTAGATTCAGATAACTTGCGAGTTATGATGATTATTATGATGATTATGATGATATGATGATTAAGTCAAACGTGTCTTTTTTTTATATATATTCCATCTAAAAATTTACAATACACATTACTTAATACACTACTTAAACTACTTTACAATACTACGAAGATGATACCACCGGGAGCAAAAGACTATGACAACCCAGACATGAAATAAACGTGTCTTCAAACATAACAAGTGATTTTCATCGAGTTTCTCTATATATGGTCGTTTCCATAGATGGTCGAAGATCATAAGATACTGTTTTATATATAAGAAACTTGAATCAGCTCACAGTTATAAAAGTTTCCTAATTTCTCATGAAAATTTACGCTTTTTAGTACTGTACTAACAGTTTCTTATTTTGTTTCATATTTTTGTGTGCTTCTGAATTATGATGTGGTTTCTATCACTGTTACGAATACATTTATCGACATAAACAAGAACATTAAGGAGTTCTATTGGGCTCAAAACATATAGTTGCAGTGAGTAGTCCTCAAGAATCAGGTTCCAACCACATCTTTGTCATGCTAACTTTGAATTTAGCTTTTAAAAGTTTCTTGGAATCTTCTCAAACATAGAACTAGAAGTTTCTTAAATTTTTGGCCATCCTAGTACTAGTTTCTTGTAAACTAATTCTTATAAAAAAGGAGTACTTCAAAACGCTATGATATCAACAATTTTATATCAGAATTTCTCACCTGCATACATGTACGGGCTTGGTGGGACATATGTCTCAGACTTTTCATGACGATGGTCGATAGTAGTACTTAGTGGTTGNCCTTAGACACAATATTCAGGAAGGGGACTCACTATGAGCACTTGAAAAAAGTCCAATATTTTACTAAATCGTTTAATTGGTCTCCGTTGTTCTTCTTTAACAATTTTACTTGGTTCTTATTTGGTTTCATGATGTCTAATAATGATCTATAATAGGTGTTGCCATCTTTCCTCGTGACAAAATACTAAAAAATTGACATGTCACAATTGTCACGTACGAACTTTTCTTTGTTTGTGAGAATAAAACTGCAAAACAAAAGCACTTGGGACTAGAATAACGATTTTTTAAACGAGAGCTCAAAAGTTGGGGCTTCAAGTCGTTATTTCAAAATTTCGGTACATAGCAAATCGATGTTTGCTTACTTTTTAAACGGTTCAACATTTTTTGGCTACTGGTAGAAAAATTAGGAACAATTTGAGTTAAATCAAGACAACTTGAATCAATATACCTGGTGGTTGTGAATATGTATCTGGAGGCCTTGCTCGCATAAATTCCTGCGCGGAGTAACTGGGCATAACATCAACAACATAATTCTGTCTTGGACTATCATCATCTGGGATAATACTTTCTTTAGGTTCATCTGGGACCATGCTGGCGCTATTTGGTACATTTTCTGGCACATTTCTCGCCGATTCTGGTACATTTTCATCACCAGAATCGTGGTCATAATCAGCATCATAATCTCTAGGATATAACTCACAAATCGCTTTAGGCGATCTCAGAGACATTTCTTGGTAAAGTTGCTCACGAAATTCAAATAACTCATTAGGGGTTACTGGATTAGATCTGTCACCTTCGGATGACCGCGGGCTACGCAGTGTCCGCATGACCAATTTGTCATCTTGGCGAAAGTTCATTGGTGGGGGCTTGGGGGACCTTGATCTGACTGACGAAGCATTGAGGTTCTCACTAAGAGCAATGTTACTATTTTCAATCGCTTTATCAACATATGATGAATTCATTGGCCGTGTTTCGCGAGTTTCCTCGGGAAAAGTGCGCATTATCTTCGTGAGATCTTCCATTGATAATCCTTTAGGAGCATCAACTTGGCAATAGTTTATCATGCTAGCTGTATCTCGCATCTGTGCATTCGCCTTTTCTTGTAATAATTGTTGAATCATGGATTTTCCTCCACTATCAACGTTCGAATCACCAGGATACGCGGGAGGCGGGCGATAATTGTCAATAATGTAATTCATTCTCTCGTAAATCTGCGCTTCTTCTGCGTAATGGTCTAAGTCTAGCCGTGGCGGTGGTTGGCCTGTAGTTGTAGTAGTTGTGTTGTTTTTCTTATGCCCTTCATAAACAACGGGCATCCCTTCAGCATAAGTTGTGATGTCACTTATTCCATCATCATCATCACCATCACCATTATACCCTATGACGTCACCATTAGCGCTTCGTTTCTCTTGGTCAGCGGTTTGGGATTGGCTTTTCTTCTTTTTCTGTAAAAAAGGAATTTTTCTGCGACCTGATTTGTTCGATTTCTCCAGATCGATTCTCTTTTGGTTCATTTCTTGTTCATCCCTTTCGCTGAAGTATGATTCAGAGATATCTACTTCGGAAATAGCACGCGGTGCGGAATTGTTGTTATGAGTGTAGCCACGTCCGTACTCGATAAAGCCACCTACGGGAAGATATAAAACCCATTGACATAAATTTTGAAACTGATACAAAGAGAAGATAGCAATGCAACTATTTTATCATTGTCAAGTGTTGCATTACTATCCCAAAGAAATCTTCGCAACATTAAACCTCACAACGGCATGATTTTAAACCTTCACGTTTCTAGTTAAAGGGGGAAAATGAAATAATTCTCATCTGCAGATTCCCCAAAATAAATGCAGGTACAGAGCTGACAACACATCCAAACAATTTCGAAACGGCAAAGGTTGCAGTGCAATTGAAGAACTTCCCACCAAAATCTATCAACTCACCTGTTGAGAACGTACAGCAGAAGTCAAAATGTGCTTGTTATTCAAATGTTTTTCTGCTTTCAGCAAAACTTCTGAGCACTGAAAACTACTGATAAATGTAACAACCTGATTTTTAATCTATATCTTCCCATGAAAAACATTGTACTTTAATGATACAGATCATCATATCTATGTTGATGTTTATATGTAATCATCCTCTGCACTGTTTACTTCTGACCACTACTTCTGAAACATTTTTATCAATTCTTCAGGTCAATATTGTGCTTGTATTTGTGCTAGCAAACCACAATTTGAACCTTATCAAAGCATCTCAAAAAGAATGATAACATAAACGTTGTTGACAAAAGCAACAAAAAGATCGAATTTTTAGATGTGGTTTTGAAATTCTATATAAAATATCAATATGTTGCTTGTTGACCATAACTGTTATGTTGACCATAACCATAACCAATAGAATTCATGTGCATGGGTCGCCCCTTTGCAAATCCCTATGTTGCATAGAAAAGTGTTGTAAATTAGTTACAGATACAAATGGTGATGATAGGGCTTGCATTTATGCTAGGCCTGTCCATCAACCATAATTTTATTATTTCGATTAATCGCATGCAAAATTGCTGATTAATGGATTACTCCAATGGCCAAGAATGTAACAATTACGTCTTAAGAAGGAACAAAAAATGACAGAAATAGAATAAATGTCCAGTAATAACGGGTCCATAAAAGACAGAATAACAGAAGAGTCGATCATTATCTGCAATTCCATTGAACCGATTATTTTTGTAAAACTGGTTTCTTTTTGCAATGGTTAATTATTCATCAGAGTGGATGGTCTATGAAAATAAATTATTTTCTTGTAATCGATTATGAATGAAAATCGCTTAGTGACTCAAAATTGATTATCTCAGCAAGTTGATTGTTACCTGTAGTTGATTAATCAATCATTCGGCACTAATCGATTAATCGGTTAGACCAAATGGTAATCGATTATTTAGACCTTGATTAATTGATGGTCGATGGACCAACCTAGTTTACACAGGCACAGTTAGATCTGTTCCTTTTTGGCAAAATCAATTTGGATCTGTACCTATATTGGTACTGTGTAAATGGTTGGTATAAGGATTCAAATATAGATATGATTTAGGCAAATCAATTTGAGAACCCCAACAATAGATGTAATTCCTTCAGAACAGCTAACCAAGAGGATTGGGCCTTTTAGTTTATCTATTTGATCCTTTATTTTGTTTCACAAACAACTTTCAATCAGTTCCCGTATAATGTGACCAACATTTTGTGCATCGTACCTAAAAGGTGTGGATCCTTAATCTCTCATGTATTAACAGGGTCTTAACAAAATTGCAGCGCACTATATTGGTGAAAATGACTGCCAGTTATTAGTGATGTGGCAGCTAGTAGTATCTTTGATGTTAGACAAAATATAAATCTTGAGTGTGTAGAACTTGTTCTTGCCTGTTATGTCTTGGACATGGATCATTGATTTGCAATTCAATACTGAAAAATAACTAACAATTTTGTGTATTAGTTTTGGGATATTGCTATTTAAATCTGATCGTTAATCAGCATGAATAGAAAACAAGTCATTGTAGAATTCTTGGTGACTTCTTTTCTCTGGTGAAAAATGTGGGGAGGCCTTGGGGTTTCACGGACTGTGGGCTTGGCCTGTCTTATTAAGCACCTGGATTTTACATGTTAAATGTGCGAGTTCATAATAGGAGGAGACGTGTGGCCTATTTTTCTGTGGGTATGTATAGTATTCAAAATCTGCAGGCTTTTGGGCTTTTGAAGTAACACAGTCTGTGTAATAGAAACTGAAAATAATCACCAAAGGCAAAAATTCAAAATTTCTATTCAAAACTGCAGTTTTCGCATTTCCGCTGTCAAGTTTGAAGGTTGCTTGCAAATTTTGGTTAGAAACTGAAGGGTCTAGTAACCCCAAACCCCCTCTTGAAAATCATTTTGACAGAAAAATAGTAGTCCACGCACAGCAGAGCAGGCCAACTCTCTAGTTTTCTAATTCTAGTTAAGCCTGCATGCTTGTTAGGATATAGGTGCTTTCAAGTCACTTTGAAACCTATACTCACCCCTTTGACTTGGATCTACTTTAATATATCGGCCATTGAGGCTCTTTGGCGGTTCTTGTGGCTCTTTCTTGCGAAACATGTTGAACTTTCACTCTGCTTTGCTCTTTCTTGTGTGTGTGTGGGTGGTGGGCCTAAGTTTAAAATGGTCCTCTTTCTGTATGGGTCTACGCGTTCAGGTTAGGCCTTCGCAACAAAAACTGTTCTTCTCCATGAAAACACCAACGACCTGCTGAATTCAAATATTTTCTGACCATAAGTATTTAAGAAAATATTTAACTGTTCTAAAATAATGAGGATTAAATCCGCATTACATTTTCTGAGGCGCAGAAACCTTTTGCTGTTGTTGTTATTAATGCTTGCAAGGGAGCATGGGTAAAAGTCAAATTGCTTCCCGGTGCGCATTGGGTGCGCATCAGTGAGCCATCAATGCATCAATGACACAAAGCTTGCCAAAGTCACGTGTGGTTCCCAGGATTGAGGAACAAAATCTCATTGGTCGAAAGGGATCTCTGTTGTAATTTTCAAGGCAAGGCATTCCGCATTCTTGTAATTTTTCCTTTAATTAGATTCAATCAAAGTCAATTTGCCTTATAAATATAGGGTTATAAATAGGACAGGCAAAACACCCACACACAATACGACAATACTGTTTCTTTGGCTAGCTTTGTTCATCCACGCGCCAATTAAATCTAAATATGCCTTGGCCCTTTGATGATATAGGCCTTGGCCTAGGCCACCTATTTCAGACTCGGTTTGTGCCACTAATTGTACCGCGTGGAAGGTAACTAACACGAACACGGTAAAACGGTAACGGTAAAGTTGCTCAGAGGAGTCCAGCTCTCCCCAGCTCCCAAGACTTCGTTGTTGTTGTTGTTGTTTATAGTCACTGATATCAGTGTTTATAGTCTTTTCGAGATTTGATGAATGGCGGCCAAGAAGGCCTAGATCTGAAAGCAAATTGAAATGGCTGCAATAAAGATACCACCAAACAAATACAGAGATGCAATTGATCAAGTCATTGCGTATAATTCTAAGATTCTTTTAGATCGAAGACTACGATATCCTTACATCGATGGACAGACCGGAGTGGCCCAACAGGATTGTCATCTTTGGGTCAGTAGAGTTGCTCGAAGTGCTCCGAACAGAGAAGGGCAAGTTTGCAGTTACCCAGCTAGAAGATGGAGAGTTCGTAAAAGGCCAGATTTTGATAAATTGAGCAGAACAAAAGTGAAACAAGAATCTGCAAGCAAGACAAGATTTTCAGCTTCCACTACTACTACTAATGAAGTATTTGAGCCAGGTAAATAAAGAAAAAAGACTTGAGTCAAAGATGATTCATTTGACACAAATGCTTCAAAAGTTACTAGCAGTCCGGTAAAAGGTCTAGATTCATTAGCGACTAACAGATTGATTAGTGACCAACCGATTGATAAGCAACTAATGGATCAACTAGTAAGTGTACTAATAGATTGCTTAGTCACTAACGGATCGATTAGTTGCTTCTATATCTATAGTGACTAACAGATTGGTTAGTGACTAACCGATCGATAAGCAGCTAACCGATCAACTAGTAATGTACTAATAGATTGCTTAGTCATTAGAACAGATCATTCTATTCTCAGCGTACCTCTCCTTCGCACTGGTAGAATTTTTTTTCACCCGATGAAACAGCGTTTTTTTACATGCTGAATCCTGTGGAAGGATTTTTGAGCTGTGGCTTTTTACTGTTTTCGTCGTTCGCATAACCTGTCAATTTCGTTAATTGATCCGTTAGTGACTAAGCAATCTATTAGTACATTTACTAGTTGATCGGTTAGCTACTTATCGATCGGTTAGTCACTAATCGATCTGTTAGTCGCTAATGAATCTAGACCTTTTACCAGACTGACTAGGGAGCCTGTGGATCCATGAGGCCTACCCCAAGGATCTCCAGCATGGAGTTGCAATTACTAACTGTTTTCCGATTGGTCACATATGCTGGCCTCAATATTCAGTGTAGCCTGCACCTAGTCCATAAAGTTTGGCATAAGTCCAGGGGGAACTTGGTTTGATATTTTTAGAAGATCTCTGTCACAGAGAAGCTTTTTTTTCCTTACAAACCCTCTTTTTTTGGCGCAATCTTTGGCGCAGAGAAATGCCACCCAGGGCATCAGAGATTTCTAAATGAAAATCGCAACTGCCCAAGATTGCTAACTTTCCAAAGTGTGTGCAGAAGAATTCTTTTCCAAGCAATAAGTGCGTACTTGGATCACCTTTCAAAACAGTTCAGTAATTGGTTAAGTTTTGCTAAATACAAATCTTATAAAAAATGCGTGCATGGAATTGATCGAAATTGCATTGGTGCTTCTTGTATATTTGAAGTGTAGGCTCAATTTCAATAAAAGAGAATTAGAATATTAAAGCAAGTATATAAAGTAGCTACTAAATGAAGGAAGAGGAAAATAAAAAATAGCCAGAAATATTTCTCAAAAATTATATGGCAAAAATACTTGACAACACAAGAAAAACTGATAAAATGCTTACCAGAAAATTAAAATGAAACAATGAAATTCTTTTGCACCATGAGTAAGATTTAATGCACCAACTTAAAATATTTATTTGGCTTTGCATAACTAAATAACAGCCTTAAGCCCTTTCATGGTAGGAGTTTCTTACAGTAACTGCATGGTGGATTCTTCATACATTATACAGTACATGGAATGAAAATTATTAATTTATATACAAATGAAAATATAGGATTTAATATTTGCAGGCCCAGATGAAACCAGCATGTCAAGCATAGCAAGTGACAAGATCCCAAAGAGTGAAGTTGATGGATCGGAAAGCTCTCAGCCTATCATCCGTCAAGAAACTTCAAAACCGGCCGTAGTCTACGAGGGTGAAGATCCTGAAGAAGATTTTCTCTCTGATTATAATATCAGTGATGATGAATTTACGCCATCAAGAAGAAAGAAAAGAAAGGAACCGCCTGCCAAAAAGGTTTCTAAATTCTATATACATGTTGTTGGTGATCATGTTATTATCTATTAAGAACATTCCTTCAGTTGGCATTCATAGAGCATTGAAAATGAAGGGGCGAAAATATCCTTCTATGTTTTGATTGATTATCCACGAGTCAAATTCCTTCCTATTCCATTCAAAATATGTACAGTACTGGTCTATCTTACCATGACAAGAATTCTCAAAGATTGAAACTTCAATTTTTTTTTTATATATATTCCATAAAAATTTACAAGACAAATTACTTCTACTATAAACTACAATCTACTTTGCAAACACTACAGGAACGATACCCCAGGGAGCAAAATACTATGACTACCCCAGGGCCATTACATAGAAAGAGTTACATAAAACAGGACTTTACAAAATGGGACTCTACAAAAAAGGACTTGGACTTTTCTTCGGAGTTTGTTTGCTAAAAAACAATTACTGTAGTATACACAATACCGGAACTGTAAGCATACAATTTATAGATCTGAAATTAGCCAATCAGAGAGTTAACCAATCTGATTAATTAACTAATTATAAATTAACTCTCTGATCATGGCTGATTCAAATTGGTGCATAGTTTTCATTCTTTTTTCATACATCTTTGAGTCCTCTATTTCTGAAAGTTATTTGACAATTTTTCAGCGCCAAATGAAATATTCCAGCAGATAGTTTTATTACTCATTATAATTTGCAAATGATTTCTTACAGGGAAAGAAAAACTCACTTGCAAGGAGACTTGCCGAGAGGGTACGGAATCTCACAAGGGAAGAAGTCAATAGAATGGGGCCAGAAGAGAGAAAGAAACCCTACATGTGTGAAAGTAAGAAATTCTGTCATCTTGTCCTCAACCCAATGATTTGTATATACCGGCTGAGTCAGAAACAAAAATCCCCGTTTGAAAGGCCACTGCTCCCTGAATATCGAGGCAATAATATTTGTAAATATATATTGTTTAATGGTGGACATGTTCAAATAAATTTTAAATTTTACCTGACTGAAATCAGCCACTCAATTCTGAAATTATGAGGGATTTTCTCAAGAAAGCCCCTCCAAGAAACCTTCAAAAACAGCGTAAAATCACGACCAAATTTCCACCATATTTCTGCCTTAATAGCAATGACTTGTACATGCTTTAGCATGTTTTAACCCTTTGAGAGGATGAAAGTGCCATTCCTAGGAACATAACAACATTACTCTTGGAGATTTTATCCTCCCAAAGAGGATAACACATGCTAAAGCATGTGCAAGTCATTGCTGTAAGGCAGAAATATTTAGAAAATTTGCTAGTGATTTTAGGCCTTTTTTGAAGGTTTCTTGAAGGGGCTTTCTCCATAAAATCGCTTATAATTTCAAAACGGAGTGGCCGATTTCAGTCCGGGAAATTTTAAATTATATTTGAACATGTCAACCATTAAATAATGTATTTGCTAATATTATCGTTTGATATCCAGGGAGCAGTGGCCTTTCAAACGGGGATTGTTTTTTCTGACTCACCCGGTAGACATCAGCACCTACTGTGCAGTATTATCATCTCTATCCTCTATGATATATTGGAAGCGTTTGAACATACTCTAGTACGTTATTGAATTCTAGTCTTAATATTTCATATACTAAGGAATTAACTCTTGAATTATCTCTACAATTCAGGACTTGGACACATTAACACTGTTTTCCTTTGAAAGAATTCTCGAGAAAATGTTTAGGTCCTGAAGAATTTTTGTTCAAAATTTTTTACAGTCTTTCACACCACTCAAGAATTCTTATCAGAATATAAAGAATTCTTGAAAATTGTTAAAGACTTCTTGAGAATTCTTGTCATGTTAATGTGCGCAAGACCTGTGCTGTTTGTTACTGGCATTAAAATCATTCAAAATCATTATTTTAGTATATACTTTGACCAAAATGAATGAAATTAACTTTCTACCGGGTGTCCCAAAAAAAACTATACAGATTGAGGTATCTATGTTCAAGTTGACTATTGAGGCATGTTTTAAAAATGATTTCGGATTGATTCACGCTAAATTCTCATGGCTAAGGTCGACCAAATCTGTATACTTTTTTTGGGACACCTGGTAGTTAAAACTTAATTAGCCTCTTATTGATTGATCTCCAAAATCTCAAATTGTCTTGAAGAGTTTCTCATTGTTCTGTCAAGTTCAGCCAATTTATATTGTTTTAACGTTTTAATTAATTTTCATAAACTTTTGTGAAGTATTTTTTAGATAATGCAGAAAACCACATCCGCTGTCTTGCTGCCATAGCAGAAACCTGTATCATATACTGTATATTATTTATATGTGTAGTTATGTTTGGTAGGTAGGTATGGCATCATCTACTAATAATCCTTTACTATTTCTAGTCTGCTTCAAGCGTTATAAAAACACTCAAGGTATCCGATACCATTACCAGCATTATGATCATGATGCTGCTGAAGAAGGACCTAGCCAAATGGAAAATCCAGAGGTGCCAAGTTCGGAGAAAAAGGAGACAGGAGATGCCTCTAAGCTTGAGAATGTAGAGACAAGCGCATATTGTGATTTCTGCCTTGGAGATGCAAGAGAGAACAAGAAAACAGGAACGAAAGAAGAGTTGATTTCATGCTCTGATTGTGGCAGATCTGGTTTGTCTCTTATTTTATATACCAGTTGCGCCAAAAAATTATCCACTTTTGACAGGCCATGATAAAACTTAGACAAGGCCAGTTTTGAAGATTTATGATTTAATCTTTGTTCAAAATCCCAAATTATGCTTTGTAATTTGATGTCTATTTTTCAATGATGATTTAATGTTCACTGATATACTTTATTTCCATTTTGATTCGAAGTAATTAACAATCCAAAGAAATGTACAACTCCGCAAATTGCTAGTTAATTATTGAATTTATCAATGTTGGATTTTGACTTCAAAGTAATTTATCTAGGTCTAAAGAATCAACCAGCCTCGTTTCGAAAGCATCCAAAATGTTCTGTTTTCATCATTTTTAATATCCACACGACCCCGTTTTCAAATTGTGCCAGTTAGAGTTCCGTATTCAAATTTTGCAGTTCTTAGCTTCTGTCTCCACTATTTATGCCGTTTTCGTGTGAATGGTACACCTATCCGTAACAATTTTGTTCTGTTTTCAGCACGTTGTCTAAAAGTGCGTTCTCCGTCATGAAAATAACTTATTACCTCTTTAGGTCATCCATCATGTCTGCAGTTCACAGATAAGTTGATCATCGAAGTTAAGAAATATAAATGGCAGTGCATCGAATGCAAGTCTTGTTCACTTTGTGGCACTTCAGATAATGATGTAAGTCTATCAAGCTTTTGTATTGGAAAAGTTCGATCAAAGTTTGTCAAGATTTTGCCTTCAAAACATTGGCAACAAGCAAGACAATCCTCTAAAAGGAAAACAATTATCAAGAGTTACAGTACAGGCCTTGCTCACATTAACATGGTTTTCCTGCCTAAGTTTTTGTTTCTTAAGAATTCTTGTATATAAAAATTTACAGTCTTTCATATGGCTCAAGACTTCTTATCATAATGTGAAGAATTCTTGTTATGGTAATGTGTGCAAGACCTGTACTGTAATCCCGTCTGTGAAAAGGTATATTTAAGCATAATAATGTGTGTTCTTAGAGCATAAATGATGCAGTTGATCATTCGAAAACTGAAAACTAGATGAAAGATCTTCGCTTTTTCTTTAGCCGTTCTTCCTTTTTTCAGAGAACAGCGTCCAAGCAAACGTNTCAAGAGTTACAGTACAGGCCTTGCTCACATTAACATGGTTTTCCTGCCTAAGTTTTTGTTTCTTAAGAATTCTTGTATATAAAAATTTACAGTCTTTCATATGGCTCAAGACTTCTTATCATAATGTGAAGAATTCTTGTTATGGTAATGTGTGCAAGACCTGTACTGTAATCCCGTCTGTGAAAAGGTATATTTAAGCATAATAATGTGTGTTCTTAGAGCATAAATGATGCAGTTGATCATTCGAAAACTGAAAACTAGATGAAAGATCTTCGCTTTTTCTTTAGCCGTTCTTCCTTTTTTCAGAGAACAGCGTCCAAGCAAACGTACCCATAATTTGTTGAACTGTAAGAGCAATTTTAGTGAAAAGAATTTTCTTGTCTAAGCTATCTTTTCCAGGATCAAATGACATATAGTTTGATGAAATTAATGGTTAATTCATGACTGCAAATTTTTGCCAGCGTCGAAAAAATACCCTGTGTAGCTAGATTTATGCTATGAATGTTGTATTTATATTTGCAAGAGAAGGCTAGAGATTGATTGAAGTTGAATTGTATATAAATTGTTGCATATTGACACCGATGTTGAGTCTTTTTTAAAGCTCCAGCATAGTGTGTCTACGAAGGGTCGTACTTTCGATTCTTTTCTTCGTCCGTGCGCTGTTTAAGGTCTTTAAGGGATCGTCTGAATTGATCGGTTGCTGTAGCCGAATTTCTACCAAAAGTAAATTTTGTCTGCAATTTAAGTATTCGGTTATTGCAATTTTGGAAATCAGTTATTTAGCAACCGAATTCAACTGTTCAGCAAGCCATTCGGCACTTCATATTTTCGGCATAAAGTCGTCAAAATATGTTATCATTCAAGTGCCGGTATTTAAGTGGTCTTATCGGCTGTTTTTCCACAACTTGCTGCTTTATTTAAGAGATTTCACTGTGCTGAAATTTAACCAATCAATTCGGACGGTCCCTAAAGCCGCGGAATACTTTTTGAGATATCCGGCATATGCATAGGATAATTAGTCTTTTGAATAATCATTGTAAGGTATCTTTAAATACCGCTTTCCCAATACACGGTCTGTTTGTATTCACATATTTTATATATTCCGCCATTTTATATTTTAGGATCAGCTGCTGTTTTGTGATGAGTGTGATCGAGGCTATCACATGTACTGCCTCACTCCCAAGATGTCTGAGCCTCCAGAAGGTAACATTCTTCTCGTTCTGTTATTTGCGTAGGTAGTTAGACGCTGCATGTGTTTTTATGGAGGAGCGTGTTTTTGTATGCTTCTGCGGAGGAAAAATCTCTATACTTGTGCGGAGAACAGAACTTTGAAAATGGCGGCTGACGGACAGTTAGGCTCCATTTTGAGCTCAATATGCGATTGTTGCAGGACCGGGGACAGAAAAAGACATGATTACACAGAAGGAAATCATTCTTCATATCATGAAGGCAATGTAAATACAGCTGCGGCATCCAACTACCTATGGTATCTGTTTAAAGAAGCTTTTAGCTCAATGTGTTTGTTCTATTATCTGCTGTATCCAAGCACTGCTCGGGTATTATTCTTACACATCCAACGAAAATCGCGAAAATAATCTAATGTTCTCCTCTAATTCGACCTGATGATGATGATGATGCTAAGTTTTTAAATGGAGTGTATAAGAAAATATTTCTTGGGTCTTCAGAAACAGCTCTTAAATGAAATATTTTTCAAGGTCTTCGTCGAGAAAATAAGTGAAAAAATTATGCACGTTTTTTTTTTTTATATTGCTACCTAGCATCCGAAGGTAGTTTTTAGGACACTGAGAAGCTAAGCTTATCGAGCAACGTCCTGGTCCTTCCTCTCGATGTGACCACACCTCGCGATTCCTTTAGCCTGGAATTACAGAGAGTTGGCGACTCTCCTCACTCTACGTAGCAGGTTCGACAGGGCGGGGACTCGAACCACCAACCCTCAGGTTGGTAGTCAAGCGCGCTACCGTTGAGCCATCCCCGCTTATGTACGTTTGGATACCAGCAAGAAACTTGGCGAGTAGTAGTCAAGGAAGCTGTAGTAGGTCGACAGATAAGAGACAGGTTGTCAACGAACACAATGTATTAAAGTATATTAGTTAGTCTCAAGATACAGGGCACTGGTCAAATGTCTAGCTGGGTCAGTCGAGTCTCTTTTCTCTGGCCGCCATCTTTAACCTCCCTTCCCTGTCCCGCCTCGCTTCGGTCCTGCGCCTCCGCATCGCTAGTTCGGTCATCACAGAAGCGAATCTTAGTTTTCCTTTGTTTACTTTTACAGGTCATTGGTGCTGTAAATTGTGCGAAGAACGAATGAGAGCAGCTGGGGAATACCCACCACCAGGTATGATGGAAGAGAACAAGGAAAAGTAGGGGAATGCTCATGGACTTTTGAACGAAGCAAAAACTACAAAAACATGATAAATTTTAATGAACAATTTTCAGGCTTGGTAGGTAGATAAACTGATAACGGTATTTAGGAATTAAGTTGGATATTCAAAAAGGAAACATGTCTTTCTTCAGATTCATAAATTGGAAAATATATATATATATAACTGTGGATATTTCCATCCTGTGTAGTGAGAATTCGTAGGAAATAAATTAAAATTCGCCTAGAGTTCATGAAAATGATTCGCTTCCCCCCCCCCCAACAAATATATGTCTATTCAATAACCTTGATAATTTTCGAATAGAATAAGGGCGTATTTTGGGGGTGGCATAAGTTTTCCTTTGTTTCTGGAAAGGTTATGATTGACTGATCAATGGTCAATGACCGTGGACTTTCAATAGAGGAAGCATCCTTTTATGCAAGTTCTCCAGAGGGAAGGTGTTACAAAGAGGCATTGAAGGCTGCTTGTAGAAGTTGAAGAATCTAATAAAACCAACTTTTCTATATTCAGAGTCTTGAATAAGCATCCATACCGGAATAGTGCGCCATGAAGACATTCGAAGCATCAAAAAAATATGGTTGAAATTCTTATCCATATGATTGGGATGTTAATTTAGAGATTGCTATTTGTTTTATTCGGATTTAGGATCGGTTACTTTTAACGTTATAAGAAAATTTTTCGAAAACTCATGATGTCACAGAGGCCGAGAGACGAGAAACCTCAATCAATTTACCTGAATTTTGAATGTATATGACTGTGATACTCCCCTTTGTTGGCTTCGAAACCTGAAAATCAATGCCTTCCCGTTTGTTTCTAAAGCACCACTCCGATGCTATCGTAGCTATAGCCTGGGGGGGTACATAACATGTTGAGAGTACGGGTATGTGCCGCCCATTTGGGTGGGTTTTTGGGCCTAAAATTCTCTAAACAAGGGTCATCCACAAGTCCTGTACCCCCCCGGGAGCTATAGGCTCTTATCTTAACTTTTCTTAGTTTTAGCTCTTAGGTTTTAGTATCTTTCCTTGCTTTGACCCTCTATGAGGTTGAGATATTTTCAAAAATTGGTCTAAATCAAGAAGCCGCTGGGCGACAAGATCAGAAAAATCTAAACAACAACAGCAACAAATCGAAGTTTATATCTCAAATATTGATAAAGATATCAGTCTTCGAAATCAGCCAGGTGAATAATTTATAGTTGCCAGTCTACCACGGATACTTTATTTTGGCACACCCCGTACGGCTACTTCCTCCATTTTTCGGTTGAAATTTTTTGTTGAAGGAAATAGATTTATCGCACTTGGACTTTCAATGGAATTTAGCCTCCATTTATCCTTTATATCAAGGTACTCAGTAGATTTCATGACATTTTATTCACCTTGTAATATTCTGTCGGGTTTTTAGCATCTAAAAGCTGTGGTAACACTAGAGTAAAAACGTGTTAAAAATGCGTTAGAAATATGACAGAAAAAGCGTCGAAATTATTTTGGCTCAATTTGAGATTTTTTGGGCAACTTTGAAGATGTCCTAACGCACTTGGATTGAATCAAAGAGTTTTGATTTGATTTCGAAGCGATTACTCATTATAAATGCTTTTAAAAGGAGTTCAGAAAATGCGTCATCCCAATAGACAATAACGCTAAAGATGGCGGCCGCGCAAAGTATGCTGGTAAAAATGCTCCCTGACGACCACCTAACGACATAAAAATGTTGGTCTGCCGTTTCGACTGGCTAGCTGTGGTAAAGTTCGGAGCAAGTAATCAATGTAAACAAATAGGAAATTTTGTAATTCGAACGCAAATCTTAAATTGAAACTTCAATTCGAATCAAACCTTTACTTTTCTGCTTTGGAAAGGTTTCCTTTCGAACCATGTTGCATTCGAATTCAAGGTCGATTCGAATTCAAGCTGGCTAGTCGAAACATCAGACCAAAATTTTATGTCGTTAGGTGGTCGTCAGGGAGCTTTTTACCAGCATGCTTTGCAACAAAACACAACAGAGTCTTTGGAGCCGCCATCTTTAGCGTTATTGCCTATTCTAACGCTTTTTATTTTACTCTTGACCGAACCAGCCAAAGCAGCTGTTGTTAATTTGCGCTACGCAGCAATACTTTTAAAAATTCCTAACAAATTGCAATTTTTCAACAAATGAAACCTTAGCAAATTTGCCTCCAAAAACGGAATGATCAACAGTAAATTGAAAAAGTGGTTAAAATAACCTAAATACATATTCAGCAAGTCATGTCTACCCAAAACTGGTTTTAGCTTTCGTTTTACTGTTTCAAAAGTTAATGCATAAGATCTACTAGCGGGTCAGATTTGGTTGCTCTACCTACCATCAGTGAAGATTTAGGTAGGGGGGGCTATTTGCCCCCAACCAAATAATGACATGTTAGATAGCCCAACTACTATGAGGTTAAGTTTGACTGACTACTTCAGTCCCAGTTTCCGCTACGTTTATAGAATTGGATGAGGACACTACGCTGCAACTGGATGAGGACACTACGCTAGTTGTAGCGATTATCAGTCCATCAAGGAGCGACGAGACTACGACGATTGCAATAAGTCTAGGGTTAACTGACCTAAGGCTCGTAGGTCTGATCTAAAACTCGCATGTCATGCCAAAATAGAGTGGGAAAACTTTGAAAACTGTTGGAAAATTTTAAATTCTAATCTACAAAGCTTCTACAAAATTCTTGCAAATTTTTGAATCGTTTAATTAACTTCCCAAAGAAATCTTTGCTATTCGTCTGTTCTCATAGCAGGCAAAACCTTTGACCTCGACCAAATTGCTTGCATGAAGCTTTTAACCGTCGAGTGTTTCAAGAAAGACAAAATATGCAAACAGTCCCTAATTAGACGTTTATTTAAGGCCCTAAGATTGCAAAAGATAATTTCGTCCTACCAAAATATTTGCTTGACTTCTTGAACCAAATGAAGATGCAAAGATTGAATAGTTTCAAAGAAGTTTCACGAAATGTTCACGAAATGTATTTGAAGTTAGAGGGCTCAAACACCCAAAAGTATTGTCCAAATGACCTCGGTGTTAGAATATATACTTTAGGTACAATAAGAAACAAAAATTTCAGTTGTTTTGATGGTATAAATACAGTTGATATGCCGTTTTTTTAAACTCAGGCCATTCAATAAATTAACAAAAATTTCCATTCTATGAGACGCCAGCGTAATTGACCCCCTACTGTTGCAAAAGAGCATCGTTGTATAAAGTGAGTTTTTCGAGATGTTCCTGCAGTGCAAAGATTCATTGATTTGACTGTATCTGCACACGTTTTTCTGATACTTCAAGCTGTTTTAAGCACAAAAAGAATTACAGCCGTCCAGGAAAGATCGCGATTTAAAAGGTAAGTATTGATAATCTTATTTCCTTGATCACCTCGGTGAAATTTCAAATTTAGGTTGTTTTATCTGGTTATGATCAAGACAGATGTTTTTGCTTCATTCATTTCAATTGATGCTTACCAGAAAACACTCGGCATCTCTCGGCATCAAGTATTCCGTGAGAATCGGTTGACGGTTCTTTCAAGCTTGCTTGCCATGGTTTTGGACTGCGATACCATCTCCTCTTTTTACCATAATTCACCCTATTTTGCTTCGCTATAAATCACGGGTCCTCGAAGATGGATTTTGAGAGTTTGTTCGATATCGATTCAGTAGAATAGTTTGTGTGATTCTCCGTATTTTCATCGTAAGTTCGTCGAGTAACCTTCAATCTCTAATACCCAATACGACAACAGTGAACGTTGACTACAAGTACCACAATGCATTGCGCATGTGACGTAATACGTAATACAGCAACTCATTAGCGGAAGCGGAAACCTTCCGGACCGACTGTGCCCACTTTAATGAGATCTCTGACTTACTGGACAAAATTTAATTGAACTCTGTCAATCAGGACGAAAACGTAGTGTCCGTATTATCAAGGTGTCCGTTTTACTGGTTTTACAGAGCTGTCCTCTTTGAGAGTCTCAACTGTAGTAATAATAGGGACTTAACGCATTCACAACGGTATTGATAACCGGGTGAGTCAGAAAAATGTATCCACTGTTTCGAAATCGTACAGGAAAAGCTATGCAACCAATTTGTACATTTTTAATTCCATCATCTTCCTGAGGTTTCAACTTAATTTTTGAGATTTATGTCATAATTTTAGGGGCATTATTTCTTTCTGAAATCCGCATTTATCGCTGTAATCAAGACATATGCCAAAAGCAGCAAAAAATGGGCTGTTCGCTTTCATGTAAATTTTGACTTTTTGATGCTCAGGATGGATGAGAAAGCATAATCACAATTCAACAGTTTCTGTTTCATTAGAAAGTTATGAGTGAAATAAAAAAACATTATTTTACCATTAATTGAGAGGCATTGATAGTTTTAGCCAAGCCAGGCATTGATAGTTTTAGCCAAAGCCCATGGAAGTCAATTTCTGGAGTTCTCGATTTGAGATTAAGATTGTTCATTGTGAATTATAAAATACCAATTCTCGAAATTAAGTTAGTATAAACTCGTAGCCAGAGAACGGAGTTGTAATTTTCAAATCGGTTTTATAGTTTTTTGTTGTACGATTTTTCAACGGTGGATGCATTTTTCTGACTCACCCTGTGTGTCATATTATCATGAGAACGTCGAGGGAGGAAAGGGGAAAAGGAGAGGAGACCCTTCGTTTAATTTTTCCTGAAACTGAACATTCGTCAGTTAAATATTTTCGTAGCCTGTGTAATCTTTTCCATATTCCTCTGTCATACCACTTAAATTCAAAGCATCCGACACATTTCTGGTAGCGGCTCGTTTCCCTCAGGCGGCAAAATTTGAACATCTGCTGGGCAGAGCTTATGTGTTAGTCATGGATATGCACTGTGTTGTTTTGCGATAAAGCAGCTTAAAACGCAAGGATCTATCTTACTCTGAAAGCTGAATGTGCGACCATGTCGCTATATTAGTCCTTGACTGCGCTGAAAAGGGAAGGCAACGAGCTGAATTTTGAGATTTGCTTTCTTTGTCGGAGCTTTTTTAGCAAAAGCCATGGGGATATAAGGCAAGATCATGATCTGTTTTGGTTTCGATAAATAGAGCTTTGATTTAAAAGGAAGGTTAAAGCTTGATATTGTGCGTAAAGGACTGGCGGCAAGCACCATCGCATGTAAGGTATGTTCATACTGGTAATGCTTTCTTCATCTTCTGCCAGGTTCGTAATTCTAATGCTTCGTCTAATTCTTTCGTCTCTAAGACTGACTTAAGGTAGAAGAATAGGTAAATATGGGCAAATTTCACTGGTCAACATTTTCTACTAGAAAGAGAGTATCATGGTTTTAGATCAATTTCTACATAGTTTAGCCCTTTTTCAATAAAATTTCATAAACATAATTACTTTGAACACACCCAGTCAAGGACCACGCCTATTTATTGACCAAACCCATTTCCGCAAAGTAAAATAGTTATATAAGAACAGCATTGATAGTTCTTTCTTGAAATAAAATATTGCTTTGAGAGTTTTAGTACTTGAGGACCTATCATAGAGCTATGCATTGAACTATAAATTTCTAAAAAATTGCCTCCAGCTTTTTTATCATTCAGGTTCAAAAAAATGTATAAGAAATGTGAGTTGTCCCAAAAACAAAAACCTCATTACCATGACTATAGGTGATGCATGGTGGTGAATTATAGTTCAATGCATAGTTCTGATACCAATTTAGATACAGTGAAAATTTGACATGATTATCTTGTGTACTTTTTGAAATATGATTGTAAAGCAACTCAATTTTACGCAAAACCTCAAATTTCGGGGAAAAGAGTTCAAAGTTCGGATAGTATTTTTTTCATTGTTTATGATGAGATTTTGTGTCTAAAATGCCCCAGATTCATATTGAGGTCCCTCTATTTCTTCAAGTTCTTCAGCATATCCTTTTTTCTTATGCCTAATTATTCTTCTTCTTTTCTTTGCCTTATTTGTGCTCTTTTTGTTTGATTGATAAACGCGCTCTTTGTCTAGCTTTCTAGCTGCAGTTTCAAAATGAGCTCCGGGCTCAATACCAAGCTCTTTGATCGTGTCAAGTAACATTTTTGCCCCATTGTTGTAATGTCCCACAGCAAGATATGCAGCAAGTTCAACCGTTGGGAGGCTTGAATGGGTCTGCTTGGTGGCACGCTGCCATATCAATGCATTGAAAGCTTCATTTTGGTTCTGCGTGCCACCATGTAGACAACCGGAAAGCAAGCGCTCCGTACTTAGTGCTTCAAATACTGGCTTTATTTCTTGTGCAATTGCATTTGGGATTGGATGCTGATGCTTGTATACTGCTGTGTTGTCAGCAATGCTCCTTTGATAACCACACCAGGAGTCTTTTCCTTGAGGGCAAAGGTCATGCTGGGGCTCATTATCAGTTGAAACCAAATGATAGTATGTTGCCATAACAGCATCATGCATCTCTGAAATGGAGCTTGTGTTGTTTCTGATAGCCTTCCCATAGTATACTTGAAGGCTATCAATAAGCTTGTCTGTCAGCCTTCCTTTTCCACCAGCAGTTTTCCCATCTGCCAGCTTTGTCTTGCCTAGCCTCTTCTTCAGGGATCTTAGGCGACTTCCCATCCTTTTCTGATATGTGACCCACACATTCTAACTTCTTGACAATCACACCCTCTCCATAAACCTTTTCTGCTGTTAGTTGGTCATGTGCCTTACTATCTCCATCCCCAAGGAACTCTGTGTATCTCAGTGAGTGTTTCTCAACTGACCTGTGGAAGATAGAAAGACACCCAGCAGCTTCCATTGCCCCAGATGACCCTTCAAAATTGGCTTGGCATTCATGTTGGTGCCCTTCCCACCACTCATTGAATTCTATTGTGCCTGCTTTCTTTGTGTTGATTGCACAGCCTCTACATTCTTTACTCATGACCTCCACATCAAGAACCTTCCCAGTCATTGTCGACATTACAGCAACTATGCCGTATGCTGATTTGAACCCTCTCTTCCGCCAAGTGCCATCCGCAGACACAGCTATGTCAAACATGCCATCATCAGCAACTTCATAGTGTTCAGTTATCTGTGGAACAGCTGCTGACATGCTCTTTTCAGCAACCTTTTCAGCAGCATCTCTCAACGTTTTGACTGTATCAGTATACGCTTTCTTGTTCATTGGTTGTGGCATATTCATGGCAGCTGCAAATTTTCTGAGGCCTTGATGGCCAACTCCAATGTTTCTTGCAGCAAGTACTGCTCTTTTATTCACATCAAATGAGTGACCAGTGCGATTAGAGGTGTAAAATTGGGTTTCAAAATCACAGTTCTTGTGTGAGCAGTACACCTTGATTGTTGAAGCAAATCCCATCTTAGAACATTGATCCTCCTCTAACTTGACATTTGCAGTCTTGCACGTTGGGCAGAGAAGCATCTCAGTTAGACAAGTGAGCTGGGACAAGTCAATAAACCTGAGGCCAGATGTTGAAAGCTCTTCACTGTGGTCAGATTCATCTGAGCTTGATGTCGATTCACTGTTCGAGTTGCTGTATTGTGTCAGCTTTCTAGCTGAAGCTGACTCGGTTCTTCTTGCTTTTGGGGTCTCAAACGGTATGACTTCATTTGCTTCCATGCCTTCGTCGTCTGATGATGGTGCTAAGGGCCTATCATCTAAAGCATTCGTTTCTGGTCGTTCAGGGACGTATTCTTCTTCAGCATCACTTTCAGCATCCTTTTCTTTTGGTAGAGTAAATCTGTTTCCATGAAAGCTTCGTTTCTTTCTTCTTACACTTCGATATTTTTGCTTCGATTTATCCATTTCTCTTTCCTTTCTCACAATTTCTCAAACACGCTGTTGGCAGGGCGATAAGATGCCTCGTTTACATGCTACAACCTCTCTTTAATTGTAAAAATGGAATGGACCAGAAGTGAGGGTAAGGGGCCAGGATGTCACAAGTAATTCGTGAAAAGCTTATGTTTTATTTTTCGTTTCCATGGAAACCAAAGATCAGGGACAGAGTGGGGTACACAAAAAGCATATTTGTAGGTGAAATAACATTGAAATTGGCGCAAGTAGGCTACTGCTGCTTAGAACAGACATTAAACTAGTCAAAAAAAATTTTTTCAAAAATTTGAAAATTCAAATTTGTTTACGTATTCTTCTACCAGGGGGTGGAATCCGCATTTTAACGCTTCGAAACCAAGCAAAATGTAGATTATAGGAATCTACCGGGTGTCCCAAAAAAAAGGTAACGGATTTGGTTGGCTCAGCAATGTGAATATAGCTTTGATCGATGGNATTCTTCTTCAGCATCACTTTCAGCATCCTTTTCTTTTGGTAGAGTAAATCTGTTTCCATGAAAGCTTCGTTTCTTTCTTCTTACACTTCGATATTTTTGCTTCGATTTATCCATTTCTCTTTCCTTTCTCACAAGTTCTCAAACACGATGTTGGCAGGGCGATAAGATGCCTCGTTTACATGCTACAACCTCTCTTTAATTGTAAAAATGGAATGGACCAGAAGGGAGGGTAAGGGGCCAGGATGTCACAAGTAATTCGTGAAAAGATTATGTTTTATTTTTCGTTTCCATGGAAACCAAAGATCAGGGACAGAGTGGGGTACACAAAAAGCATATTTTTAGGTGAAATACCGTTGAAATTGGCACAAGTAGGCTACTGCTGCTTAGAACAGACATTAACCTAGTCAAAAACATTTTTTTCAAAAATTTGAAAATTCGAATTTTTTTTACGTATTCTTCTACCTTAAGGATTTAAGGACTCCATTTGAGAGTTTTCGAGCGCGCAGGCGCTGTGACTAGAATTTAGACAATAGATTGGCGTGTGGCAGCGCGCTTGGAATTTCAATTGCTCATGCGTATAACATTTGATAGATAATGTTAACGTACGCAATGCCTGCACTGTAGAACTGCACGTTTAGCAGACAGTTGTAAATAGGCTATTCAAAGCGAAAATTTACAAATAATACCAGTGCAGGGGGAAATGTTTGAAATAATTCAAGAACTGCAAATCTAGCAGACGAGCTATAAATCAAACATACAGAAGAAATTTGCCGTATTGATTGCAGTGAAGTTGTTTGCTTTAAAAAATCGATCTTCTACAAATGTGGGGTAAGAGTGGGGCTAGTCGTCACAGGGGTAAGTTGTCACAGTCTCATTTTCAATCAATTACGTTCATTTTTTTAAATTTCTGCTGATGAATTTCAAATATATTACATCGGATGTCCTTCTTTCCAATTCATCAGTAAAAATCAAAACAATGAAAGCAAGTGATTGAAAATGAGACTGTGATAACTTAACTCCCGAGACAACTAGCCCCACTCTCCTCTACATCGAGCAGACAGCTTTGAAAATGAAGTAAGACAATTTACACATGATACTTAAACTGCACGTTTAGCAGACTGTAAATCGAACATGCAAGAAGAAACTTAACAAATGATACTACAATGGTACATTAGCAGACAGAATGAATCAGCTGAATGCATTATGAATCAGCTGCCATAATTTTAATTGATTGGTATAAAATTTTCCGCAAAAAATATTATGCCACAAATATGCATTTAGCAGAAAATTGTAAATTGAACATACAACAAGAAAATTTACAAACGATGGTTGAAATGTACATTTAGCAGTTAGTTTTAAACTGAAGAATTTAAAAAGAAGATTTCAAATAATACTTAAGCCATACATGTAGCAGCTAGTTGTAAATTGAACATTTAAGAAGAAAATTTGTCAATTTTTCATTGAATGCAATGAAATCAGCTGCCATTTTGAAAAGCTGTTTTGAGAATGAAGACAATCCGATTGAGAGATACAATGATTGATTTTCTACCGCCTTTCCTGTTTCATTAAACGGCTAGAGTTGACTGAAAGCCTAACAACAACGCCCCGTAGTAAAAATGATGTCTCGGTATTATCTAAACAAAAATCAATAATTTTATAAATAATTAACCTACTAATTAATGAACCAACGCAATCTTAATTATGATCGATCAACATCAATTCTTAGTAGCTTATTAGATATCGAAAACTTTTTGTAAATCCTTGATAGCTTTTTTTGAAATCATGTCGTGCTATCAAGTTTTTCATTAAAAATTCACATAACACTTTCAATTAATTAACCCTAATGATATCTATATAAATGTGACCCACATTTTCATTTTTCGATCAATCATTTCAAGACAGCTTAGTCCTGAAGGAGCCTTACCGAGTCTTTCAGGACGAGTGGTATATTTCAGACAATATCGTCTAAGTAAATGAGAATTTCGGCTTGAAAGACGAGCTTGTAACATATAGTACAAGAAGGGTTTTTGCAATTTCAGGTGAAAGATGCATTGGAGTGCAAGATGCTGCCTTCTCATCTGCATTTTGAATTTAGCAAGGACAGATCTGTTGAGTGTGTTAGCATCGAATTATGAGCATCACGGTGCCGAGGAAAATGATGCGCCCATCCACAAACAAGGAACTGCCAATTTTGATCCTGATATTGGTGCTCATGATGCAAGGAACGCCCGGAATACTCAAGATGACCTGAACGATAAACAAGAAGTTAGAGAGGTACATGATCCTTCAGATGTTAATGCTAGTGAAGGAGATGGATCTGTCATTGGAGCTGAGGAGCCGGTTGAAGGGCACAGGCAGCGGAGAAGTGTCATTGACCCCCGGTTTTACAGATACGGACGAATTGTGAAAGAACGCAGAGGGGAAGTATTGCCTCATCACAGGATTAGAATGGAAGATGTTCCCAGACTTCGACGTGAGTTATTTGCAGGCAAGACTTCAGCTACGGAAATGGAGGGTGTTCTAGAAGTCGCAGAGCACAAGAGAAGCCTCTTAAACACGCTTGGAAGAGGAACATACGAAGTGAAAATACCGTCATCTGCTGCAAGGAAAAGAAGGGAGGTTGTTTACAGTGCCAGCCAACATCGTAGGAGAGCAAGGCCCAATATGGAAGCAGAGAACGAAAAGCCTAAAGTAAGATTTGGCAGAGAAGAAGAAATTGGATCACCCCTATGGACAGGAAGATTTGGCAGGGAACTAAGAGACAAAGCACCTCTGTGGAAAAGCAGATATGGCAGAGAAGAACGAGATGTAGCACCTCTTAGATTTGGCAGGGAAGAACGAAATGTAGCACCTCTTTGGAAAAGCAGATTTGGCAGGGAAGAACGAGATGTAGCTCCTCTGTGGAAAAGCAGATATGGCAGAGAAGAACGAGATGTAGCACCTCTTAGATTTGGCAGGGAAGAACGAAATGTAGCTCCTCTGTGGAAAAGCAGATATGGCAGGGAAGCACAAGAAAAATCACTAATAATGTATGGTAGGGAGGCGCGTGACAAATCGCCATTTTGGAAAGGAAGATATGGTAGGGAAGAAGGACACGAAACACCTTTTTGGAATGGAAGGTATGGTAGAGTAACAGCGCGAGAAAGACCTCCTTGGGTACCATCGAGATTTGGCAGAGATGCAGAAGAGATCAAGGATTTTGTACGCCAGACAGCACCACCTTTGTGGAGATTTAGAATTGGACGAGGTAGCAATGAAAGAGGGGGGCAAATTACAAAACAAAAGCGTTTGGAAGCGGCCATTAACATGGAGTTCACAACTGGAGAAAGTCATTCTGAGGGAGGACATACGCAGCACCTACCGAATGATAATAAGAACGAGGAAGAGCTGCAACTTGAGAATGCGGACACACAGCCAAGCGTTCGTTTCGGAAGAGCTGTTGTTAATTCCGCAGATACAGTAGATGTCGATGGGACTAGAACGAAGCGTAGATGGAGAGACAGATCTGGCAGAGCCAGCCCCCGGATAGTGAATCACCAAAGACTGCCTCAAAGGAGCCACAGTTCCGGAAAAAAATTCATAAATCATCGACCGATTATGTATGCAGACCTGGGCAGAGTGATAGGATATGGGGAAGACCACGCTCAAGGTGACTCTGGATACGAACCAAAAGTGGAGAGTTGGCCAGGACGAAGCAGATCCCAGGAAGCAACTGCTTTGGAGAAACAGGTAGGAGAGGGCAACGAAAGGGCAGATGCTGACAGAGATGCGGCATTGGAGGAGAACGATGACTTGGCGGGTACAGGATTTGACGGAGTTGACGGTGTGGCATCCACGAAAGATCGCGAAGCAGAAGATAGATATGGGAATCGTTTCGTTTATCAAATGGAACGGTTACGGCAAAAAATCAGAGATACTGAGATGAAGGAAGGGCTGGCCGCTACAAGAGAGGGTACAGGTTTTTTCCGGGGGAAAAGCAACAGAGGTACAGCAGTTAGAGGGGAAGCTGGAAGACCTCGAAGCAGAAACCTGAAATGGAGACATACGAGAGATGACGAGCATATGAAAAATACTGATGATTATTATGAACATATAAAAGACACTGGATTGTAAGTGATGAAACGTAGATATATGACTTCATAGTTTAGTAGTATATGAAAGTTTGTGATAGGTCAGGTGTCATATTGCGCCACGACTTGGTTGTTCTTCGGCGTTGCTGAAGCTCTAACCAACATTTTACGAACACAGATAAAATTAGTAGTTCAATACAACAGAGTGTAACATTGTGGTGTTTTATCTTGCACTATTTCACATATTTCCTTACACAACAAAAGTGTTCGAAAACATGAATATTGGTTTAAGTTTGTTGTCGTATTTCATGCAGTATGTTTTAAGTGACCTTATACTGCGTGTGCGTTGTATTTCACATATGTTTTTACATGTGTAAAGTAACGTAGATCAATTCACTCAAAAGGGAAACGATGGGCTAACCGGGCTGCTTTTACGTGCAGCAGGAACTCAAAGTACATAGAAAATTGAGCAAGTTTCGACTTTGGGGGTACAAGAATTTGAGATTAGTACGAAATGACCCTGCAAAGTATGATTTTGTCGAGAAATTAATATAAAAACAACACCCTTAAATATAAAACAGCTGTGTACTCTTACTGTAGATCAGCGGGGCTATTCATACAGCTACTAAAGCGTAGACTTATTGCACGAATTGTACCGGGTGTCCCAAAAAAAAGTATACAGATTTGGTCGACCCTAGCGATGAGAATTTAGCGTGAATCAAACGGAAAACATTTTTAAAACATACCTCTATAGTCAACTTGAACACTGATACCTTGTTTGTGGATACTGGTGCTTTGAGCGTTGAAATATTAATCTTCAAAGGACAAATTTGACTCGACCTCCAAACCAGAGCTTTGGCGTTTTGGCCTAAGCAAATTCTTGAAGCACAGTGAATAAGTTAACAATAGACTCGAAAATTTTGAAACAGGAGGAGAAAAATTTAAAACTGCACAGCTGATACGTTTTAAAAGTGATGATTTGCGTGACACTTATCATCAAGGGAGCTCCGAAGTAGACTTCTTTCATTTTAATATCAACAATTTATTTCAAGACGTTTACTTTGGAGCTCCCTTGATGATAAGTGTCACGTAAACTGAATTTTGCAAAACGCAGCTGTTGTGCAGTTTTCAATTTTTCTCCTCTTGCTTCAAATTTGTTCAAGCCTATTGTTGACTTATTCGCTGTGCTTCAAGAATTTGCTTAGGCCAAAACGCCAAAGCTCTGGTTTGGAGGTGGAGGCAAATTTGTCCTTTGAAGATTAATATTTCAACTCTCAAAGCACCAATATCCACAAACAAGTTATCTATGTTCAAGTTGACTATCGAGGTATGTTTTAAAAATGTTTTTAAATTGATTAACGCTAAATTCTCATTGCTAGGGTCGACCAAATCTGTATACTTTTTTTTGGGACACCCGGTAGTCTTTGCTTTTTGCTAGGCGTGGTAATCTTCTAAGTAGATTTGTGATTAGTAGTTAATGTGGTAGCGATAACTAGGACTCATATAACCAGGAACAGTAAGTTATCCTGGCGTATAGATAGCAGGTGAGAGCAATATTTTGGGCGTCCGAAATGTACAATGGCAAATAATCCACTAATTTTAATAAGCTATTAATCTTACATTTAAAGGGCTAAGTTAATTGATCACTAAATTCGGTCATATCGTTTTAATGCTATTGACGTTTTTACATGGAGGCTATTTCTGAAAAAGCTCGAAAAAGGACCGAACAAATTGATCAGATTTCTCAAATTTTCAGCTTCAAAATTTTCAGCAACTAGCTGTACCATTCTCTAGGAAAGAAAAGCAAATGAAGATATGTGACACATATAAACGTTGTTATTTCAGTTTATCTCAGTTTTGTAGAGATAAAAGTTGCAAGGTTCGTTATTCTGAAGGCGAAACTTGGAGGAGAGAACTTTTTATTTCTTTTAAAGCTTCTCCAGAGACAGCTTCCAAGCAAACTCATTGATAACTTTACAACCGTACGACCGATTTGAGTCAAATAAATGTTCACGCCATAGATAACTCTCACTCCCCTATCAAATGATGTTATGGCTTGTTGAAGGAGGAGACTTCACCATAGTCCAGTTGGAAAAACTTTGAACACTTCTTTGATTCACCTTTTAGTCTCGCAAGTTCGTTGGATTCCAGGTTTACACAGGGTAAAGTAGTACTAGACTGATTACCTGAGTCTCTTGTTTCCCTGTGGTCTCTGACTTGATGATGAAGCTTCGGTCAACAGAGACTCATAATATTACTCTGAAAAACTTGACACAATATAGGCCTTCACACATAGAAATTGTAGTTGCAATCAGCTCATAAGATTCCACAAATTCCAGTGTGATTCAAGTTTCAACCGACAGTGTGAACTGTGCACTACTTATGCATGCTAAGTTTTCGTCATTAACTGTGTGCCGGATGGAACTTTTTTTGCTGCACTTCGTTTCTGCGAGGTAATAATAATAATAATATCAATTTATTTTGTAATAATAATAATAATAGCTGAGAATGGGCCTAAGCAGTGTCATCTTTTCCACTGTCTTATTATGAGTTCCTGTTGAGCACGGTTTACCACAGGGGTACAAGGGACTTAGGTAATCAGTCTAGGGTAGAACTAGTTTAGAGCTTATGAATCCAGATAGATAGTTGCTACGTCGAACAGAGTTGAAAATAGTAGAAAAACATTGAAAATAACAGTAAGTCCTCCACATGTCTTCACACTTACAGTAATATACATACATCTTAGAGAATATTGAAACTATAACAATTATTGTAAATCTCAAACTAGAAAAAATTGTCATTATGGAATATTAGCGTTATAAAGTCATTGCAAAATAAAAAACGATTTTCTCTTTTATTCTAAACTTCCTCACTGAATGCGTCTGAGCATCAAATCAATTAAATTAGTCATAGGAATCATTTTTTAAACGAGGCTGTAATAAAAACACTTAACCAAAATTTTCATTTTATAAAACTTATAGGGGTCTGCAGCAGCAAAATGGGTAGGCTTGGGAAAATGGGTAATGTTGATGGCAGAAAGACGGTAGATCGTAAACTGTTAAATTAACATTCGTAACACCAAGGAGGGTAGCTCTAATAGCTGTAGCTGGCGAAAATATGCGAATCACGATTTGTATGAAATTTATTCACATCTTTACTCTTACCCATTTTACCCCAAGCTTACCTATTTTACTCCTGTAAACCCTAGATAACAAAAAATATCTTGGGAGAACTATAAAAAGGAAATATAGTATTTCCAAAAAATTATGGATCTGTAAATAATATTTTCAGCCATATAGTTTGTACAGCCCTTTTTATACCAGAGATGAACAAATCGTCAGTCGTCTTAGGAGGACAAGTCCTCTGGTGTGAATACGGGACAGATACAATTCAGGACGTCAAGTCCTCTGATTTGTCCGTCAATTTGTTCGTCTATCCACGTGATGTTTTGGAACGAATTGTTTGTCTAAACAAGGGCACATACCCAGGGACCGCGGAGCATATTTTGGATTGAGGGGGCTGGAAAAAAATTTCTCGACCACGCCCTCTACTTTGGCTATAAATGCGACCAACGCCCTTTTTCATGGCTAGAACTGCCTAAGGAAAGATCTTCATTAGTAGCATATTCAACCACTAAATCACCATAATATCATCGATAAATGAAATGTACAGTATTGCAATTTTTCATTTGATGGCGAAAGGTTCATGTACCACGGAGCATCTTTTGGATTACGGGCAAGGGCCTGAGAGGAATGTCCCGCTTTAGTCTTGTATGTTTTAAATTAAAAATTTTGTAATCTCGAGGAATTATTACATTTCAAGACGTACATAATAAGGAAACATAAAGCCTCTCTAATTTCAGAAATAAAGATTTTCAACATAACAGAACCTAATAATACCAACATTGTTGTCGATAAAGTTTGTATTTCGTATCCTACGTTCTCATTTCTATTGATAAAAATAGTTGCAACTTCCATAGTGCTTATGATATGAACCGTAGATGGTACTTGCTGATATAAACATAATTTCTTAAAAAACTAAAAAGTATTATATGAAAATTATTGGGGGGCTTCAGCCCCCCAGCCCCCCCGGCTCCGCGGTCCTTGCCATACCTTGTCTGAATTAGTTTTGTTCACAGCGCTGTTTCGTGACATAGTACAGGGAGTAATTGCTGTCCTATTATTCCTTCTTTACTTGGGGTGAAATTCAAAGATCGTGCTATCCGGTTCCCTGTGGTCATCTCGTATGACCGTTGATATCCTATTACATTTGCACCTGAATTTGAAACGGCAAGATTATTCTTACGTAATCCGGATTGAAGAACTACAAGACAGCAAGTAATCCGTGTACTCTTTCACGAGATAGAATAAGGGCTAAAACACACACAAACAAGGTAAGCGCCCTTGGTCTACATAGACAAGTGCTCAAAAGTTCGACTCAAATCCACACCCGACGAAAAAACTGTCAGATGACTTGTCCCTTCAGACGATTTTTTCCTCTTCTGGTGTGAAAAGGGCTCATGGTTCATTGGTGGTTCCCAAACCGACATCGATCGAAAAGAGTCAATAAGCCTTTATCTTAAAATTTAAACGATGCTTACGTTTCAAATTCAGTCTTTGTCCTTTTGAAATTCTACCTATAATAAGAGCTTTTAATAACAAAGTCTTCCATGAACAGAAATTTGTGAACATACTTTGGATTACAAACTTAGAGCCGAAAAACTTAATTTTCCTTCTTTCGAGACTACTTTAGTCTACCTTGTGGTCATCTTTGGGGGGGGGGGGGGGGAATTTTATGGGACACCCATTTTGTCATTTCGGGACAATAACTTGGAGCATATGATCGGTAACAATTCGTTTTGGTTGACTTATTATAAGGCTTTATGATTTTATAATTTGACTTGGAATCATTTTTGGTTGAGATTGCCTTCTGAACCTTCTGGCCCCAAAAGCAAAAGCTTTATCAGATTTCGTAGAGAGCCCAAATTTCAACAAAACATAGGATTTTCAGAACTTTGTTTTAATGCTAATCTGGTTTCGAATTCCATCGAGTTTATGTTTCAGAATGTGGCAGGTTTGGAATCACCAATGAGAAACACCATAAGTTTACCTCCAACAAAAAAGGAGTTTAATACCTTTAAACAATGTTCCCTCGAGGAGAATCCAACTCACTACAGTCCAACATCACAATTCTGTATGGTGAGGGAACGCGGCCTCTCTTCCATTTCTTGTTCAATTGCATCATTCAGATCATCGTAATCTTTCAAATCTGGGCCTAAATCGTCTTCATTCAATTCATCTTCAAACATCTGTTGCAAAATCTCTTCTGCATTTTTGGTTTTTCGTTTCTTCAATTTATAGCTCACTTGCGCTTTTGATACATAATTTCTAATGGAGAAGTTCTCATCCAACGGGTTTTCAGGGTGATCATTTGAGATCATTGAGAGTACCCTACAAAATAAAAATGAATCAATTTAGTGTCATATTTCGATGAAACCTTTATGTTAGTGTTGAAGATGAAGGTGAAGTTGCGTTTTTTATCGCCAAGCGCTGGGATCGCAGAAGTAGAGAAGACCTAATCGAGGCCGCGACCCCTTGTGATGACGCTCAAATGGTGGGGCGGGATCGAACCCTGTCCACCTGACTGTTCTGGCTGCAAAGTCAGAGAATTACACCACTGCGCCACCTTCACCTTCAAGATAAAATTTCTGTGCTCATTATCAAATCTTTCTTTGAAAGTTTAGTTACAAAGAAGTGGCAAATAGCTAATAAAACCCCTGATCAATGATCAAATAACTTGCCATCAACAACGAATACAGCATTTCTTGATGTTACCTTAAGAATATAAAGAAAGAGTGTAAAGCAGAAATCAACTTTACTCAGCCCAAGTAAGACCAACTTCTCATGAAAGCACGAGCCTCACTTTGGCAAACAAGATTCCGGTTCAGGCCTAGGCAGCGAATACAAAAATGCTTCAATTGTGAACTCAGTTGAAAAGAATTTCTATCAACGCAAGAAGTTCCCTTGATAGTTGTAAGAACAAACATCGTTCTTTTATAACCAGTTTAATCAACTAGCAAAATTACCTGAGAAATCCTGAAATATTTTTTATCTAGCCAATGTAGTAATGTTTAGAGTTACCTTTCTGATCCAGCCCCTGTTTCTACTATCTTTTTCTCCAAAGCTGCTTCATATTTAGTCTTTGAGAATGTGTATTGCAACATAAATGCTTCCAAAATGAATGCTATAAATATGCTGTAAAAGAAAACACATACGAAATATATTAGAAACTTTGACAATAATAGATAAATTCAATTTCTTGACCTTAGGGTTCCACTGTGTACGACCTGAAATGGGCAACGGAGCTTTTCGTATCGAGGAGTTACTGTTTGGAACCAGTTGAGCTATGAAATAAAAACTGCTCCTTCGTTAGCTACTTTTAAAATGAGACTAAAAGGGTTTTTAAAAGATCAAGGCAGTTAATATTCTAAATCAACGTTCAGCACATTCGTATGACTTCTGAGTCGCTTTCTTGTTATAAATTTTCCTTTTTATATGGGGTCTTAAAGTTGATTTGTAATTTATATAATAATCCATGTAATTAGGCTCAGTTTTTAAGCAGGGCACATTGAAAATCAGTTTATGTAAATATGCTGACTATATTTAACCTTATTGAAATAAATAAAAATGAAATGCAATGAAATGAAATGCAATTGATTTTTCACAAGCTTTGAAACAGCATATTTTGAAGCATACTTTGTCACAAAGTGGATTATCAAAAGATATTTGTGCGAACTGAAATTTGATCTTCTTTTCAGCATATTTGTACAGGTGTCCACATGCTCAATATTGTCTCTTTATGGCATAGTGGGCCTTATAACAGACCAAATGGATACTTACTTTAAAACGACAATAACGCAGAGTAGATGGAACGAAAGAAAATATAATCTTGCTGCTTTGTTTGTGACAATCACAAATGCATGTGTAAATACTAAGACATTAGTTAAGGAGAAACACATGCATATCAATGATAGACCTGTTTAGTAAAAGAAAATCCCCCCACGTTTGCCAAGATATAATGTGAATTTCCCACTTACGACTTAACATTTACGCTAGACCGCACACCCGACAACCCCTGCTTGGCAGTGACGTCACAATGAGATTTCAAAGTTGTGGAGGCCATGTCGTCTTGTTGCGCTCTTTCCAACTTGTATGGCGTGTACAAGACAAAATACGTCTCATTGTAGCAATATTTTGCTTCTATTCCAGTTATTGAAAAACATTGATTTGAATTTGAAGAGTTCTATGGAATCCAAGCAGAAAAGCAGAAGTTATCGTTGCCTTCAGGCAGTCAGATCTTCGTTGATTTCACAAAAATCCACTAGGCCCGGCATTCAGCTTGGTGCGAAGAGCAATGTAGTAAAATATAAACAGATAAAAACGCGCTATGACTCAACAATCTAGAATTGCGAACACGGGGCCAAAGAGGTCACAATAAGTATGGCCACCTTTTAATCAGTTATCTAATTTCTTCGGAGCTACAATTTTTTATTTTTTTTCTATAACAACAAAACCTAATTCTAAATAAAAAGAAGTACTATTTACATGAACCATTCATGGCGGGGAAAGACACAAAGTCATCTGGTCCCCACCATGGATGACACTTACAATTCAACTGTTAATTTCATAAATGAAAACAAATGAAAACAAAAACAAAACCAAAAGAAAAATAGCAACACAGCAACAGTACAACACAGATAAACGTGACAGACAAAAGCCGAAAAAAAGAGCTACAATGGATAAAAAGAAAAATGAAAGAAATGACGTACTATATGAAAAGGATACTATGCCATTGATTGACAACTGTCAAATCAAACAATAGATTGAACGATTTCAAGACATCATTAAAGTTCTTGCCACAATATTTCAATCTTACAAACTCAGAGCCCTCTAATTTTTTGTTTCCACAAAATGGTGGAAAAATATCTGTATGATTTGTTTCGTTTGCAGAGAATTCGTCCCTTATGTAGCCACTGAATGCTTCCATACCCACCACTGAGTAGATGTAATAGAATACCTGAAAAATAAAAACAAGGTGTGTTCTCGTTATACAGGGTGCTTAAAAAAAACGCAACCCACTTTTNAATGAAAGAAATGACGTACTATATGAAAAGGATACTATGCCATTGATTGACAACTGTCAAATCAAACAATAGATTGAACGATTTCAAGACATCATTAAAGTTCTTGCCACAATATTTCAATCTTACAAACTCAGAGCCCTCTAATTTTTTGTTTCCACAAAATGGTGGAAAAATATCTGTATGATTTGTTTCGTTTGCAGAGAATTCGTCCCTTATGTAGCCACTGAATGCTTCCATACCCACCACTGAGTAGATGTAATAGAATACCTGAAAAATAAAAACAAGGTGTGTTCTCGTTATACAGGGTGCTTAAAAAAAACGCAACCCACTTTTTTTCAAGATTCTTCAGAAAATGATTACATTTGAATTAAGTTGACGCATACCATCTGAAAGCACAATCTATCTTCTTTCCAATGGTATCCAGCTTGGGCACGTTAATTGAATTATTCATCCCTTAATTGACGTTTTAGTAAGTATGGTCTATTTTAGATGCGGGAAAATGGTAGGACATTTACATAGGCGGAATCTCATCTTTGTGAGAGCCTATTTTTTCATTTCTAATTACTGCATCTCATGGGAGTAAATTTGCATGTTTCCTACATTTGGGCATCACTTCAAGTGCTTCTAGGCCTGAAATATTTGTACAAATACGTTTTGCAACATTTTACAGTAAAAAAGGTCTTGATTTTGCTCTTACAGCATGCTCCATCTAAAATAGGGCATACTTGCTAAAATATCAATTAAATCATAAACAATTTTATTAATGTATCCAAACTACAGATCATTGGAAAGAAGATAGATCGTGCTTTCAGATGGTATCCATTACATCTATCCAAATTTTTTCTGAAACACCCTGTATAAGACATTGCTGGAATAGAACATACTTCTGTTCAGGTAATGAATGTATTTATTCATAACGAGTTAGCTCACTGCAAATTACTTAAGAATGAAGAAACATGACGAAGACATCACAGAGAAACATGATGATAAATTAGAACCTATGCCTAGAAATTGTCAGGAGTAGAATGGTATAAAATTCTAGCAGGGACAGAAACCATCAACCCGATTTGAAAAATTCCAACTCAATTGTCTAATGGATCCTTTGAATTGATTTTGAAAGTCAAGTTTTCTTTTCATGAAAACTGTTATCCATGTGCATGGCCTAATAATATGCCCGAGTAGTTCAATTTAATTCCCCCTTTAATTAATAAAACGGCTGTAAATTGGCTCAGGATATTAGTTCCTGATGACAAGAAACTGTTAAGATACAACTAAGCCTTTTCGATCAATGCTAGGTGTTTTTTGGCCTGTTATTGGCAAAATTGAGGCACGTGATTTTAGGCCAACTGCTCATTTGAGAGAGCAGTATGGATCCCAACTTATCAGAAAAAACTGCCAAGGTCCTAAATAATTACGAGGATCCTAAGAATAAGGAAGAATGTAAAAATTTTACAAATCGGATCCATGCTTTCACTGGCCGATTTTTCAAACAGTGCATACATTTTTGACCCCACCGGAAGAATTTTACATTAGCTGTTATCCTTATGTCTTTATTCATATTTTCTTCATATTCTCTTTTCATTTTTAGTATCTCTTCCTATTTCGTTCCTTCCTGCCTTCGTTCATTCATTCATTCACTCATTCATTCATTCGTTCGTTCGTTCATTAGTTCGTTCATCCGTTTATCCATTCGTTCGTTCATTCATTCGTTCATTTATTCGTTCATTTATCCGTTCATCCATTCGTTCGTTCATTCATTCGTTCATTTATTCGTTCATTCATTCGTTCATTCATTTATTCGTTCATTCATTCGGGCATCTATTCATACAATTTCATCTTTTCAAGAAGGCATTAATGCGTTAATCAATTCCTTTGTCTCTTCAAACTAGTCCCGATGCTCGAAACAATAAAAACAACAATGGTGTCTGAACAACTTCAGGTGTTGTCTGACGAAAAAAAAATCATTACGTTTGACACAATACGACATATAGATGCTCAGAAATGGCATTAAGAATCTAAATGAATTTACTTATCCCATGAGATATACTTAAGCGGTTAGGTTTCCCTGAGATAAGTGAACGGCAGTACTGCATAGAGTAAGGCCCAAGGGACTCCAAGGTATATAAGCAAAGAACGAGGTTAAAGTTATCACACGTCGATAGTGATTCTAAAAGTAAGACATACAACCCCACCCCACCCTCCCCTCCTTTAGAACCTTGATATTTGATAAGTGTTTTTGGAGCTCGGAATCTGGCTCAGAATCGCTAGACTGACTGTACTATAAGATATCAATTATTGGTTGTATCTTAGCGTTAGTTATAAAGTAGTGTTGATAAGTAAATAAAGTTATTAAACGCCCCTTTTTTAGTATATCGTCTGGTCGAAGGACCCACAAGGAGTCTGTTACCGAAGCTGACCAGACCACCACTCTACCTACTGGTAACTCATTCAAGGATTTAAAGTTTTTCTCCAAGGAGAGAAGCATACAGAACTTTCTAGGATGAGCGGTGGTACTACCCCCAGGCGGCCAGCCAAGGGCTCGAACTCGCATCCTTGCTCATAGAAGGCGAGAGCGCTAACCATTGGGCCAACCTATCAGCCCATCAGCCCTGTTTCCAAACTACGAATAAGTGCAGTGTTTATATTCTCGTTTCTTCTTGTTCGTGCAATAAGAAAGATAGAAAATTAGAGGATGGACTACTTACATACATAATGCCTCCATACGTCAAGATAGCAGGCCCAATCTGCATGATAGTATTAACAATGACTTTGAACCTGTGAAACAAACAAGATTATGTTTCACCCTCAATAGGCTTTCAACTTTCCTTCAGTAACTAAAAATCCATAGCATTGTCCTGCTCTCCTGATATTTCAAATTCCTGTGCTCAAATAAGGTCAGAATCATCTCATAATGAGCACAGGTTGCAAATCTTTAAAAAGGTTGGTGTAAAACTCTCTGATTTATTTCTTTGAATTGAATGGCTTGAAAGAAACTTCAGCTACTTTGCAATAATTCTACCGTTGGACTTTTCTGAAATCTTCAATATTTTCATAATTAGAGGTTGTTTTTGTTCTTTCTTTTTAAGAATTCAAGAAGAATCTTGAAAAAAATTAAAACCATCGTAATTTCTAAACTTTTTGAGGAAACATAGAATAAGTTTCACGAAAACTATAATTTATGAACGTTTACCACATAGTATCAAGCAAAAGTCTTTCACTCTTCTGGTTTACGATTTAGAAATCTGATGATGTCACATCCTCAAATGATTCGAAACATAAAATACGCTGTAAGATTTCTGAAAAGTCCAACGGTAAAATTATAGCAAAGTGGCTAAAGTTCTTTCAAGCCATTTAATTTAAAGAAATAGGTCATAGAAAAATTTACATCAACTTTTTTTAAAGATTTGGAAGCTATGCTCTCATAATTTTGCAATACTGACTGAGATACCTCGTGTTGTTTTCTGGTTTGTTGTTGCTTCACTCTAAATCTGTTCAGAGCTCTGCTCTACGAGAAACTTGGATGGGCCTTTGGGGTCTTAATTGTTCTCAAGTCTTAGAGTTTTACTATTAAAACTTTAAATCATTTGCTTCTTAAATTTTTGGAGCAGAAATCATGATTTGATAATATATCTATTATTGTCTTCTAGCGTCTCTTGGTGTATAAATAAATATTTTTTGTGGGAAAAAGTTCTTCAACGGTCAATACATATAATTATAGAAAATCAGACTCAAGAATAGCATGAAAGAACCTAAAAAGTATACCTTTGGTAGTTTCCAACGATTTTGAAAAGTCGAAGAACACGAAGGACCATCAGCACGTCTAAACCTACAAAAGCTGTGAAAAAAAGAGCAAAAAACAATCAGACAAAGGTATAACAAATATATATATAGGACTGCACGGGTACATATCTACGGTGGCCCACAAGTGACCCACATATCTACGGTGGCCCACATATCTACGGGNAAAAAAAAAAATATCTACGGTGGCTCAAAGTGCAAACCAAAATTCTTCCTTTACAAACCAAAATTCGTTTTTTACAACCCCTCTCAGCTTCAGTCGTTAGGGGATTTTATCGACATTTTTCGACCAATTTAGGATGTGTCCAGAGTAAGAATTTTCAAGACAGCGCTTATAAGAAGTAGCCGGTAAAAAAGTCAACAAAAACTTCCCAAGTGTAATTTAGAATTATGACTAAAGAATAAATCATAAATATACAAAGTTGAGAAAGTTGAGAAAGTTGTGCAACATCATTCATGGCCTGTGAAAAGTGGAGATTTTTTGGCGAACCCGGTATGTACAGGAACTATTTCTTTCCCGATAATCTGGAAAACATCAATGTTCGTCGGACAAAAAATTGCTGCCTTAAATCATTTCAAAAGCAAAGAAAGAAACTTACAGAAACTTAGAGCTGCTTCAAGAATAGCCACCACTGTTGCTCCACCTATCACCAGAAAGTCGAATCTGTAAAACAAAATTGATTATTGTCAAACGTCAAATTGATTCGGCCAAATAGATTCGAGATATCCCAAACGCAAATTGAAGCTTTTGCACCAGAAACAAGATGCTTTATGGCTCAAATACCGTTTTTGAAGCTATAAATTGGCAACGTTTCCTCCACAGGAATTAAACAATCAGTCGCGAAAAACAAACTAATGATCTTTCACTAAAGTAAATAAACGGAGATATAACGATTTAGTCAAAACATAGCACAAAAGAATGACACGCGCCACTTATGTTCCTATTGTTTTCATCGATCGAGAACACCGAATACAATAGGTTATATTTAGATTGATCCAGTCCCCCTAGCTAAGCTATTTTTAACTCCGTTGATTTACTTTCATAGACCTTTTAGCTTTCTACAAAAGAGGCTAGATCGAGCGAAATTTTTATATATTTTTATCCGACAGGTTCCACTGAGCTTCTATCACTGTTGTGCACATTCGAAAATTCTACAACATGTATACAAATATCGTTCGATCCAGCCTCTTACGTAGAAAAGCTAAACGGTCTACTCCTTTACTTATCCTTAATTTACAACCACACTTGGTAAAATCCAGTCACTGGTTTGAAAGTTATTAGTGAAACATCTTCCGAACACATAAATTTTCAGAGAACTTTTTTATCAATTGCAACAATAAAATCAACATGTCTTACACGTTCCAAAATCTTGTGAAAAATTTCCTGAATCCAAATGTGTAAAGTTTGAGGAACATTTCCACATTGAAAATTACCAGGAAAGCTACTTCTGCTCCATCATAGAGGAATGCAATGCAAAACGCGTTAGCAACGATCACTAAATCGAAGAAGTACATGAAGTACCTGAAATAAAGACAATAGAGAATTTAGTTTAAAATAAACTCTGTGACAGTTATGGCACGTCATCAGCATGCCATCAATCAGATTTCTCAGATTTCTTATAAATAAATAACGCCAAGAGGGGGTTTTTTCCATCAGCGACTTTTTCATTATCACCAATTTGACCTGACATTTAATGTGAAACAGACTTAGGTATTTAATCGTTGCAGTAATTACGTGTATTTGTATTTAGGGGTTTTCATTTTTTGATCCTTTTTTGTTTTACGTTTTCGTGTAATGGCCACAGGGTAGTCATAATCCTCTGCTCCCAGTGGTATCATCCTTGTAGTATTGTAATGCAGATTGTAAGTAGTGTAATCCGTAATACGTCTTATGTAAACTTTTAATGGAATACAAAAAAAACGTTTCTCCTTTATTGGTGGAAATTAAACTATGGCACGTCATCAGCTTGCTAGCAATCACATTTCTCCTTTATTGGTTGGTGCAAATTAAGCACTAAATCTTGTCAGGAAATTCAAGGAGAAAAATATCAGCCAGCGCGGGGAAAAAATACCGGGCCACTCTATGACAGTTATGCTTTCGAAGAGTTTTTACGGCATGCAACAAAAAACCAGGTCAACAAAGCGCATCAAAAATATATTCACTGTTTGGAAAATCTTACTGCAACCACCTAAATCCTATTTTGTTCATTTGATAAAGGTTTCAACTTTATTTTGAGAATTGGCTTTGCGCACTCTTATCAATGCTTGGCATTCAAATGGTCTTTGTCAAACTCTGAATTAAATTTGGCAATTAATTTTTGAGTATTTTCAACGCTATCAAGAAAAATCATTGTCAATCAATTTTTCACTAAAAGGCGAAATTACCTCATCGATGATTGAGAAAAAAATCTAAAAAAAAAAGGAATTGAGACAAAGGATTTAGAATTTCACAAATTATGGTTGCTAAATATTTTTGTGTTGCATTACCGCTGCAAATTGTCGAAAAATACTCAAAAGAGCCGAACAACGACCACAGACCATTCAATAAATTAATCAATCAATCAATCAACGGATCAACGGATCAACTAATCTATCTATAAACTATTTAAGATTATGGTTTTTGAAACTTAAATAATAGGTATGAAACTGCCTAAGTACAATTTATCTATAAACTAATCTATCAATCAATCAATTAATCAATCATTGACAATCTACTTACTTATGTTCGACGCACTTTCTCATAAAACTAACAACTTTGCTATTGAAACATGAAGGCCAGATTCGAGCGAAGAATTGAGGTCGTCGGTTCATCTCTTTCATTTTTACAGATAACAAGTCTGATAGGTACATGAATTCTCGGAAATCTGTGAAAGGAAAAGCATAAATTTAGCGGAACTAAAATACGATTGGCTTTGCATAGGAATGTTTCAACTCTGTCTAAATAATTAGGTATATCAAATTGCTGATAAAGCAGAAATAAATCTTTATATCAAGATGTTCAACTTCGTTCACAGGTTTGCGAACAATAATCACGGACCAAAGGCCTAAAAGAACACCGAGGTGTTGCCTGAATCCAACTCAATTTAAAGTGACTGTTACAGTAAAAAACTGCGTGTAAGAACCAGTCATTTAAGACCCAACTGCCTCAAATATTGCTATGCTCTTTTGAAGAGATGATGCCTTTTCATATTCTCAAACGGTACTTTAATAAATGGTATGGGAATGGACTGAAGGTTGGCCCAAACATTCTGGTATTTTCAAAATGGGTTTTATTTGAGAAAGTTGGCTGTATTTATGGCAGAGAACTGAAAATACAAAATAAATACAATTTATGACACTGATAAAGAAGAGTGATGCTTGATCAATAAGTTGGGCAAATTAAATACCACAAATATTAAAATGTCTTACATATAAATCCCCTAGAGGTTTCATCTAAAACATGCCACATTAGCATTACTTGAACTGGACTCATCTTCGGTGCCATGTAATGCATCAGTGCTCTCCATCGATGAAAAGTTATCACGAATTTCCCATTGCGTTTTGTTCGTATACATTCAAAAGCGCTACGGAGGTTTCTTCTTTTCCTGTATACAACTGCTTTTACTTCGTTCTATAGAAGAAAGTAAAGCTGGTAAATGATTCAGTGGTTAAACACACAACAGCGGTTAAAGATGCTAATGTTGAAGCAACAAGGACCTTCTTTGTAACAATAACATAGATTTGCTTTTGATTGAGTTATTGCAAACAAGAGAATGTCTGCGTCTGATTAGCCAAGACGCAAATATAAATAAAGTTAACTTCATAAGATACCCAGTAACCTTGGTGGCGACCTCAATTGTGCTGCATGCGAAACGTCAATGACGAATCCAAACATCTGCGGCGCGGCGGGCATTTTTTCTGTCTAATTCAAAAGCTGAGTATCAAGAATTTTATGTTTGGGCGTTTGTGAGCCTTTAGCTTTGAAACTATTCATCATTCCTTCTTACTAATATTTGTGCGTAGCCATTGCTACATGTCAAGATAGTAAATTTGTTGCTTTGAGAACAAATTTCATCGGAAAATCCTTTAAAACAGGCCTAAAATCTAATTTACCAACAATTCAGCCTTATGATACTAAACATAGGCAAAAACGGCAACTGTATATAATTATGTTGAAGGCTGTCTATTTACATAACAGTTCAAGCAATAAAGCAGATGATGTCCATGATATGTGTACAGAACGGGGAATCCACGGTCTTAGAATCAGGATTGACTGGCGAACATCATCTCAGTGAAACGACACTATAATGTCGTTTACACGACATTAAATATTTGACACATTTTCATATGAAGTGAGAGACATTTACCTTGAGATGTTTTCTGTAATTCTTGTAAACAACAGCAAGAAAGATGCTGACGAATATATACATGCAAATAATGACGTATATCACGAAGAATATGCTATACCAATTGCTAACATTGTATGCTGGAATCCTGCAAGAAATTCATACAATGTGATATCAGTCAATACCTTGTTAAGAATATGGAAAGACCACAAAGTTTCTGAAAACGATACCAATAATTCCGCAGTCAAATAAACTTACGTGATATCTGGATTATTTGCAGTTGTTGTTAGAACGTAGAGGTCGAAGAATATGTCGAAATAATCCGTGAAATAATCTCGACCATCAGCCATCTTCAAACCTCTGGAAAAGAAAATGATATCATTTATTTGACAGATTAAGGACAGATTTTAAAGAACGCCGGTCAACCAGCATCCTTTGCGGTCACGCTTTGCAGAGAATGTTGTCATATTAAAATGGCCGCCGCAGTCGAAAGGCAACAAGCGAAGCGCGCAAAGGATGCTGGTTGATTGGCGTTCTTTAAAGAAGAATTTAAAAACAAGCGTGTGATTCAGGTACAGCTACAAAAGATCCTCCCTGTTTCCCTGTGCCCAATTTTCCTTGCATCCCTGTGTCTTGCATATGTGAACGACAACAACAACCACCCTCACGGGCACAGGGACACATAGAGGAATAAAACTGCTGTAGCAACAACTACCGCGTTTCTCAAAGCCCATGCATATACGATTAGAACAAACTGATGATCCTCTTATTTGCCATATGCCACTATTTAATGTATCAAAAATACAGGAACGATGGTTTTCTGATAAATGGCGATGCAGAATAATAATAATAATAATAATAATAATAATAATAATAATAATAATAATCATCATCATCATCATCATCATCATCATCATCATCATCATAATCATTACTTTGCTCAGAGTAGGCACAAAAATTACCTAGCTGTATTACAGCTAATTTAGGCCTCCTATCTATTTACAATTTGATCAAATAAATTCTTTACAATCGTAAAACAAAATCCATAACAGAATAAAATAATGCATGATATCATATATATATATAATTATATAATAATTATATGTAATAATTATAACTATGCATCTTTTCAACTAACAGCCTGGTTTGGCAATTTTTCAAAATAATTCAACTTCACAAACGTCAGTCAGGAGTGTGAAAACTCTCAGGTCAAAACTTTTCAAATAAGGAAATAAAAAAAGTCAAACTCTTCGAACCATTGGACCATATTTCTGAAATCTGAACGGTCGAGGACGAAATGACTTTACCCAAAACTTCGACGACACCCAAAAACCTGATTTTCTATTAAAAGTCCTAGTCCGTGTTGACAACACCACCAGGGACACCGGAGTGCTTTAACAATGGAGGGGCAAAGAGGTATTTTTAGCCCTAAATAAGAAATAAACAAAATGAATTCAGAGGGAAAATGAAAGATTGCGCAAAAAAGTGCAGGGGCTTTAGGTCCCCCCCATTCAGTATGGTTCCACGGTCATTGGAAACCACAGACTTCACTCAACCCACTATTCGTTGGCCACACATCCCGCCCTGCACTTAAATATACTTAAAATGGAATACACTTTTTACAAAACACAAGAAAATAATCAAATCCACCTGCAAAAAACAAAATTAACGAATTTGAATCAGATAACAGTATCATGGATGGAATGGAAGGATTCCTCTCTTTATCAAATCAGTTACTAATTTAATCAGCTATGTGAAATACCCGTAGAGTTATTAATTTTTCAGTTATACAAGTTCGGCTTTATACATGACAAGAAGGGCCAGGGGGTAAACGTTTGCTCATAAAATTGAGGTATTTAGACCCCGTTTACACTGTACCTGTACAACTTTGGATCCGTAACAACGGATCAGCCTCCCGTTTACACTGTTTCTGCTAAGCTGTAACACTTTTTGTTCCTGCGATCTATAGAATAATTTTGTTCTGGAGCAGTGAAAACGCTCTTGAACAGTAACAACTTTGTAATGGGTCAAAACTGTACCGGTACTACAGTGTAAACGTGGTCTTTTCAGACCGCTGACTGTGGCTTCATTGGATACTTTTAGTTAATGACGAGTTAAAAGTAAAATGTAATAAAAATCTGATTAATATACAAATTGAATTGTAGCTTTGAAGACCGGAACTATAATCGAAGAAAAGATGGTTACTTTAGGCCATCGCCGATTTGCACGGCTCTGATTTAAGCTTTGATTGGTATCTGACCACTGCGCCGCTGACCATTGCGCTGCTGACCACTGCACCGCTGTCGCGTTGAAAGAAAAATCAACAAGGGAAATTCACTGGGATTCTTCTGGCCCCAAAAGGGGGCAGATAGAACTTTAAAATCTTTATTACTAAGCAATCTCGCAAATGTATGAAACAATTCTCCTAGTTTCTTTCTACGCTGACTTTGTCACATTTGCCTTTTAAGAACATTTACCAATCTAAACAAAGAAATAGTTCGTAGTTCAAATATTCTTGAGGACTGTTGATTTCAAAAAGTAAACTCAAACTTAATCGAACAAATAAATTCAATATTTGATGAAAAAGTTAAAAGGGAAGCACATACTCGAAATTGTTAAGAAGTTAAATTTACGATCTTTTCACTCCAATTAGAGTCCCCCTGAGTTGAAAGGGTGTAACATAAGATATGAAAGGTTTTAGGAAAACCAATCATTTGAACAATTTAGAAAATAGGACGTGATCAAAATTTTTGTGAAATTTAATTTGTGATCCTTTTACTCCCCCGGTGCTAAAATGCGAAAGATGATATTCGCTAAAATATTTCATATAAAGGATTCTAGAAAAAACAAACATTTCGAAAGATTTAAGAGATCTAGCTAGTTTATTGGATTGAAATTTGGGCTTAATGGATAAAACTAAGATAACTAAGCATGATCCAAAAGGAATCTTAGGATTATCAATATTTGTAAACTGCTTGGGCGCTTTATTTTCATCACTAAGAACATGAGCACCCTAGCCTTGACTACGTCAACAAAGTTATCGAGTGGCACACAACAACAACAACGTCGAATCATGAGCGATAGGACCAGACTCACAATTTGCGTCCCTCCACTTTCGCTCATTGAATTGATGTTGTTGTTGTCGCTTTAGTTGTAGCGACATATAGTTCAAGGGAGCGAAACTATACGAACATTATATGATTCCAGAGTCTACGATAGGACACCAAATGTGAAGCAGTGTAAAGTTTTTATCAGTCGTGACCCACCTTAACCTATCATTTATGCGTTTTTAACTTGCTTTAGTAGGTAGTGGACCACCTTATCGCTGGTCCACGAATCAAGATCTTTTTAGCAGTGAGCCACCTTCAGTGGGAAATTTTTTATTCGTGGACCAGCGCTAAGGTGGCTCACTACTAACTAAAACAAACTCAAAACACATAAAACATAGGTTAAGGTGGCTCACTACTGATAAAATTTTACAATGATACACACTTGGTGTCCTCAGTAACAGCTAGCCAACATAACCCTCAGCTCCCTGTGCTGTACGGAGACTCAAATAGAATGTATAAATAGTATTGTCGGCTCGTCTTTCCATTTCCAAACAGGAACAAGATTGAATTTGGAAGTGAGGGAACTTTGGGATGGCCTTTTTAATTTGGAAATAAAGTTGCTAAATTTAGAATATTCTGTTGGATTCTCCGTACATCGCAGGTAACTGAGACTGAGAGACACGCTTGCTGGCACTTGTTGTGAAATCATTGAATAACAGCAAAAGGTGCGATTTAGCGTCTAACACAGGTCACAGCGAATTGCTTGACAATCCGTAGGACGAGAAACGGAATTATACACAGTTCACTTGTTTTGAATTAGCCAATCAGATGTTGCGATCTGAAGCCTTGCTGCGATCTAAAGCCTCCTTAATAATAAATTGAATATGCGACCAAGGTCATGTACTTGAAGCATTTACTATCGTGAAAAAGTAGGTCTGATCCTACGAAATTTATCGTATTTTTCGAAGAAATATATGTAACAAACGAGAAACACAGCCTCACAACGAATGCCCTTGCGGTTAAATACAAAAGTTATGCACTAAATCGTAAATTATATATTACGCTGTTCAAACATAACTTCATTACTTGTTTTGAAAATCCTATCCCCTCAAAATCAAAGGCTGCGGACTAATCTTTGAGAACCTAAACCTGGCGCTTTGAAATGAAATTTGAGGACGAACAGCAGCCCTGTTGATGTTGCCTCATTGTTGCAGCCTCCTGCTGAGGATGAGGGTAACAGGTACTATTTTAGTACAAGCCAGAGACGGGGGTGGCTAGATTTCTACGGTACAGACAGAATTCACAAGCGCTGTTGTTGAACGGTTCAAGTTGCGGGCAACGAAAGACTTCTAGGCGGCCTGGATTTTGGCTTATTGCAGCGATTTTATGATTATTCCAAAACCTCAACCACTGTACAGCTGGTATAGGAAATATCAAAAGCCTGACTCCTGAAGTATCTTTGGAAGAAAACTTCAAAAGATTCGCTAGATACCTGCAGTTCAAAAGTTATCTATTGGAAATTGGATATTACGGTAGCTGAGTGTGGTCTAGAAAGGACCTCGTTTCTCAACACCTAATCTTTCTTGGCGAAAAAGACTTCAAAAAGGTAATACTAGAAAGCGATAAATTTGAGAGAAATTGGAATTTAATTTGACGTTGATTGAAAATGGAGATCTTCTACACTACAACATGTACAGGGGATGTTTATGATTGGGTAAAAAGCATTTATCCACCTTCTATTCCCGGAGCAGACAAGAAAACAGATTATTTTGTGGAGTTCGTTGTCCAAGAGGTAAAAACGAAGTTGAAGGAGAAAGAAGTGGTGACACTTGCCGCAGAAGTGGATGAAATTTGTGGATATCGTTGGGATGGACCTTGTCTTAGAAGGCTTTTTGTTGATGGAAGAGTGTTTTACAAACTTTTCTGAAACTTATTTTTTAACAAAAATTGTTGTGGAATGAAATATGATTAGATTAAAAAGTTTCGAACTAAAATCCAAAAGTTTCCGACAGTACGGATAAAAGATTGTCTTAACCTTTTTGTCCGAATTACCTTTAAAAGCGTCCGAAAAATGTTTGGCTAAATTTCTTGCTCATAATACTTCGATTTGAAGCATTCGATGCCGATGTTTGGCTAAAATTATGTTAATCCTATGCAAATATAACTCATTTCAAGCGAAAAATTTGATCAATAAGCTGTAAAATGGAAACTGTTTCCGATTTTGCCAAAAGGTTCCGGAATTTTTTGTCCGAAGTTTTTGTCTGCAACTTTTCCGTCCGAAGCATTTGGATGTTAATGTATCATTCATAATTAATAGTGGACCGGTTCATAATAAACGTCTTTGAAGGATTGCCAAAACTTAGACCCCGTTTAGACAATACCGGTACGAAATGTAAATCGCAGGAAATCGTACCGTTTTGGTCTTGCGTTTACGTGGTACCGGCACGAAAATGTTTTACAATGATTGTATTTGTAACGATAAAAATGACTTTTGAGAACTTCTGTGAGGAAGGCAAAACTTGAAACAAAATAAATTGGTCATTTCGATATCACATGAAAACGTGATGATTTAGAGATATAATCTAAGTATTTTGATGTCATTTTCATCCCACTTTGATAAATTCCATGTTGGAAAAAAGCTTGCTGAGATTCCAAACTTTTTAGTACTGTACCGGGTGCGCCAAAAAAAACTATCCACGTTTGAAAAATCGTAGTACCTAGAGTACTAGATGGATTTGAATGAATTGAAGTTTGGCTGATAGCTGAAAGACTGAAGTATTTTTGTGATTTTTCTCGTGTTTTTATCAGCAGAGAAAACATAGATAAATTCAACTTTATGAAAATTCGTTTTTTGCGAAATGGCTGAAAACAGGCCTAAAACACTCGATCAAATCGTACGAAATCTCCCGCATAGAACAAGATGCAAGAGCATTTAATCTCTCTCCCGCGTTATAGGAAATGAATTCTTAAAGAAATACTAAAGATTTTCAATCCCATGGCAATACAAGTGCAGACGACATCCGATACCCGTGAAAAACTGTAATTTTGCATTGTTCGGTGTGAGAAATTTCTGTAAGATTTGATCAAGTGTTTTAGGCCCTTTTTCAGGCATTTTGCAAACAGAGAATTTTCTTAAATTCGAATTTAACTGTATTATCTGTACTCATAAAAATACGAGAAAAATCACAAAAATACTTCAGTATTTCTGCTATCAACCAAACTTTGATTCATTCAAATCTATCTAGTACTCTAGGTACTACGATTTTTCAAACGTGGATAGTTTTTTTTGGCGCACCCGGTACAGTACTAAAAAGTTTGGAATCTCAGCAAGCTTTTTTCCAACATGGAATTTATCAAAGTGGGATGAAAATGACATCAAAATACTTAGATTATATCTCTAAATCATCACGTTTTCATGTGATATCGAAATGACCAATTTATTTTGTTTCAAGTTTTGCCTTCATCACAGAAGTTCTCAAAAGTCATTTTTATCGTTACAAATACAATCATTGTAAAACATTTTCGTGCCGGTACCACGTAAACGCAAGACCAAAACGGTACGATTTCCTGCGATTTACATTTCGTACCGGTATTGTCTAAACGGGGTCTAAGTTTTGGCAATCCTTCAAAGACGTTTATTATGAACCGGTCCACTATTAATTATGAATGATACATTAACATCCAAATGCTTCGGACGGAAAAGTTGCAGACAAAAACTTCGGACAAAAAATTCCGGAACCTTTTGGCAAAATCGGAAACAGTTTCCATTTTACAGCTTATTGATCAAATTTTTCGCTTGAAATGAGTTATATTTGCATAGGATTAACATAATTTTAGCCAAACATCGGCATCGAATGCTTCAAATCGAAGTATTATGAGCAAGAAATTTANTTTCTGAGACACCCGGTACTTCTCCAGATAAAAAAATTTACCTCAAAAACTTGCCAAAGTACATCTCGTTGAATCTTAACCTTTATGAGAGGGTCCTGGTGGGGTAAAATGGGATTTGGGATTTGCCTAAAAATGACACTCCACTCTGGGAATGGGATTTATGCACTGGAACTGGGCTTCGATGTACTGGGACTTGGAATACAAACGGCAATACAATGGACTGAGAATGGGATTTGATCACTGACTGTATATTTACGAAAACGTGACTGGGATTCGCCGCAAAATAAATATAAGAAATGGGACTGAGGACCCCCTTAATGACACTCTTTTGAGTATCAACTTGCACTATGCACCTTGCAGCTTATCAATCACTCTTGTAGAAGACACATTCCAACCTCTACAACTATCATATTCCCGTTAATCTTAAAATTAACTTAAAAATCATGTGCCTATCATATGTAAAGGGACTTCGTTGCAAGCGAATATGTGAAATAATGAGAAATGAAACAAGGGCGTCACGTGAAGGATGGTTCGCTACTGACTTCTTGGACACCCCTGTCTAAGTGCCCCAGCACGTCTTACCCCGGTGAAACAAAATCTGTCCCCGGACGAGATGTAAATCTTCCCGGTACAAACTGACTGAGCTCGGCTGCAAATTGTGCAAACCCCGAGGAGAGATTTGACAAACTATTTCCACGCAGGTACAGTTTCATACCAACAATTATTCTGTCTTCGGTACAAAATTGGAGCTCCCCAGCAAAAATTTGACTATCTTTCGATCACCAGGACCCGGCGAACATTTGACCTCTCACTTGGATGGGGGTGTTCTTGGACAAAGCATTACGTTAAAGCACTTACAAGAAGTTCATTCCAGGTGTCCAAAATACACCTCACATGAGATATCAACTAACTGTGGCCTTCCTGTCAGATTTCATTTAGCATGTACGCTATACCACGTTTATCATAATTGGTATAGCAATTTAAAATAAGATCTAACAGATGTATTGGTTTTCATGGTCAAGCAGGCAAATTAATTAAAGACCAAAATACTGGCATCTATATCTGGTTTTTCCGGCTTCGCAGGGAAATACCTTGTTGCCAAAGCGAGAACTGAACTAATGTGATATTTATCACGAGACCATTGCCTAATTTTTGGCCACTGAAGTCACATTCTAGAATTTAAACTAATGAAGAATATCCTATCTTTTATCTTCATCCCCACATCCCCAAAAGGAAAACACAATCTAGCCCTATCTACCATATTTTCAAGAACAATAAAATAGTATCATTAAAATCATAAAATTGATCTGAGTTAGGGCGTTTAAGCCAAACAAATCCGGAAACAAATTGATCAACAATAATTCGTCCCTTCCTTAAATTTTCCATCTAAACCACGCACGCATAGTAAATAATAGCGAAATCTTAGCTGAATATATCACTAATGGTTATGATGTCCACTCAATAAAGCATTCATCAAAAAGGACGTACCCTAAATGTGATAAAATATGATAAAATCTACGAAATTGAATACCATTTGATAAATAGATTTTAGGCAATCTGATAAATCAATCAAACACGGAGGGATGTTAGATGAAATCTGACCACATGCAAACCACCTGACGGGATCTAAAGTTTTCATGTTCCATGATGTAACAGTGTCACGTAGATGAAATTGAATAGACAATAACGCTAAGATGGCGGCTCCAAAGATTCTCTTATTCTCTTGTGTTTTGCTGCAAAGCATGCTGGTAAAAAGCTCCCTGGTGACCATAAAATGACGTAAACATTTCGGTCTGCCGTTTCGACTAGCTAGCTTGAATTCGCATCAACCTTGAATTCGAATGCAACATGGTTCAAAAGGAAACCATTTCTGATTACTTCTTCCGAACTTTACCACAGCTAGCTAGTCGAAAAGGCAGACCAAAGTTTTAATGTCATTAGGTGTGGTCGTCAGGGAACTTTTTACCAGCATGCTTTGCGCGCCCGCCATCTTTAGCGTTATTGTCTATTGTATTTGTACCAAAGCTCCATTTTACACTACAGAATTTTTTCGTGCACGGCATGGATTAAATTCGGCACCTGTACTCATACAAAATGTTAGCCAGCATAACGATACGAGCCGAACCGGTTATGCGCGTACCCTATTTACCCTGCATGAAACATCTCGCCAATGATTGAATTTTGACGAATTTTGTATCGGTACATATCAGTCTTATTTGCACCATGCAAAAAGATTTTAATGGTGCCCACATCACTCTCCGTCGCAGAGGCTGTTGTTTGCAAACGAGAAGAACGTGAAGCTCCGCCTTCGGCGCTTCCAGAAAGCTCGGTTGAAGGTTGAGCGGTTTGCAATCGGTTGAAGGTTGAGCGGTTTGCAACCAACAGCCTCTGCGACGGAGAGTGTGCCCACATTATCAGTTCTACGAAAGAGCAGCAACAGTGTAAAGTGACGTGATTGAGAAAAGCACGAATTCTAGCTCTCAGAGGAGATCAATCAAGAGAGTTTGCAAGGAGCTAAGATGGTCTACAGGGTGTCCCAAAAAAGCTGTGCCTCATTTGTACGTTGAAAAAAAGCTGTCCCGTTTTTGGTATAGTAGCATAGGATAGGCTTTAGCCAATCGCACAAGTGGTTGCTGATTTATGGTACAAGAAAGTAAAAAAGTGAAAACTTCAAAAACAGCACTTTCTTTGTACGCGACGGAGAGTGTGCCCACATTATCAGTTCTACGAAAGAGCAGCAATAGTGTAAAGTGACGTGATTGAGAAAAGCACGAATTCTTTTAGCTCTCAGAGAAGATCAATCAAGAGAGTTTGCAAGGAGCTAAGATGGTCTACAGGGTGTCCCAAAAAAGCTGTGCCCCATTTGTGCGGCTGCTGTGGAGGAGCTGTAACTTCTATTGTCCCGTTTTTAGTATAGTAGCATAGGATAGGCTTTAGCCAATCGCACAAGTGGTTGCTGATTTATGGTACAAGAAAGTAAAAAAGTGAAAACTTCAAAAACAGCACTTTCTTTGTTCTCCAAAAATGTCAAAATCAAGTAAATATTGAAAGGTAAGGTTCTAGAGTTTTATTTTAATCTTGTATGGATTTTGCAATGGGTTAATGGTGTTGTGTTATCAGTAAACAATACAATTAACCCTTCATCAACTGTAGGAAAAATCTAATACAGCTCTAGAACTCTTTCTTGCAATATTTATTTGATTTTGGCATTTTTGGAGAACAAAGAAAGTGGTATTTTTGAAGTTTTCACTTTTTTGACTTTCTTGTGCCATAAATCAGCAACCACTTGTCCGATTGGCCAGAACAAGGTCTCAAACTTTAAGTTGAAGTATATCCAATGTCACTGTGTCAACAATGGGACAATAGAAGTAACAGCTCCTCCACAGCAGCCGTACAAATGGGGCACTGGGACACTCTGTACAAATTGGGAATTCTCGAATATAGGTTTCAAAACATGTAACTTGACATCACTTAATCATCATCATGGGCCACTATTGAACATTTTAGCCGTTGCCTTCTCTAAAATATCTTGCACCTGAAAATAAATCGCTCTCTTATCTTAGCTTTAAAGGGGCTCCGTCTCGAAATTTGGGTCGAAACGGTGATTTTGCAGTTTTTTGATAAGCAATATCACACAGACTTGCCATCTTTCTTTCAAAATGAAAGCGGCATTTTGAAGATAAATCCTTGCACTTCACCACAGAGGAGCAAACCAAACATTCATATCTTTTACGATTTCTCGGATACAAGTGGATTTTTAACTGTAGCAAAAAAACTGCAGAAGACAATGGACATGTGGCCAAAACAATAGTGTTTACAGATTTGTTTGCAGTTTGGCTTTAAGCTAATTTTAAGCGACTGTTACCCACAATTCATTTCGATCTAGCTGTGACTCACGACTAAAGTGATAAAAAAAACAATGTAAACATTAAGGAGGGATCATCACACTAGAGGACAAACAAAACTTCATAACGATAAGCCAGCTTGAATGAGCTCAATCCCGTTTTCAATGTTTCTAATCAAACTAAATTCAGAATTTACCAAAAATCATTTCCTCTTCTTGTTTAGAAAATTTAAAAATATAATTGTGGGCCTATATAAATCTTTGTTGATTCCAAAAAGCCACTGAGTTCAGCTTTATTATGTTTTTACTTCGAGGTTAAAATATGAGGTCCTAAAAACTAGGTATGCTTCTTGGCCAGACGCAACCTCGATTCCAGGGCTATCAGTGTCTTCGGCCTCCCTTTAGCGCACAACTGGCCGCTCATTGTTACCCTGGGTTCGAGGTTGGGCCAGACGATGATTTATCGAGAAAACAAAAGACTTAAGTTTGTTTACAGATACCGTTCTGTTGGTTTCAAAAAATGAAACGCCTTTTTGATGGCTTAATAATCGTTTAAATTTGATTAAAATGATCCACGGCTACAAATTAAGAAATCAATCACGTGATAAAATTTGCCTTTTGGAAGAATAGCATCTGGAAATTTACTGTCACCAGAATAAGTTCGAAAAATATCCGAAGAATGTGTCTATTATGCAACACGACATACAAAGTTTATTGGAAATCTAGCAAATTTGACCAAGGACTTTATGCCTATTTTGAAGGATTTTGAAATCAAGCATTTTCATAAAATCGCTTGTAATTTCAGAACGATATGACTGATTTTGACAAAGTAAATTTTCTTACCTAAGTTCAGAGAGTGTGCCCACATTATCAGTTCTACGAAAGAGCAGCAACAGTGTAAAGTGACGTGATTGAGAAAAGCACGAATTCTAGCTCTCAGAGGAGATCAATCAAGAGAGTTTGCAAGGAGCTAAGATGGTCTACAGGGTGTCCCAAAAAAGCTGTGCCTCATTTGTACGTTGAAAAAAAGCTGTCCCGTTTTTGGTATAGTAGCATAGGATAGGCTTTAGCCAATCGCACAAGTGGTTGCTGATTTATGGTACAAGAAAGTAAAAAAGTGAAAACTTCAAAAACAGCACTTTCTTTGTTCTCCAAAAATGTCAAAATCAAGTAAATATTGCAAGGTAAGGTTCTAGAGTTTTATTTGAATTTTGTATGGATTTTGCAATGGGTTAATGGTGTTGTGTTATCAGTAAACAATACAATTAACCCTTCATCAACTGTAGGAAAAATCTAATACAGCTCTAGAACTCTTTCTTGCAATATTTATTTGATTTTGGCATTTTTGGAGAACAAAGAAAGTGGTATTTTTGAAGTTTTCACTTTTTTTACTTTCTTGTGCCATAAATCAGCAACCACTTGTCCGATTGGCTAGAACAAGGTCTCAAACTTAAGTTGAAGTATATCCAATGTCACTGTGTCAACAATGGGACAATAGAAGTAACAGCTCCTCCACAGCAGCCGCACAAATGGGGCACTGGGACACCCTGTACAAATTGGGAATTCTCGAATATAGGTTTCAAAACACGTAACTTGACATCACTTAATCATCATCATGGGCCACTGTTGAACATTTTAGCCGTTGCCTTCTCTAAAATATCTTGCACCTGAAAATAAATCGCTCTCTTATCTTAGCTTTAAAGGGGCTCCGTCTCCAAATTTGGGCCGAAACGGTGATTTTGCAGTTTTTTGATAAGCAATATCACACAGACTTGCCATCTTTCTTTCAAAATGAAAGCGGCATTTTGAAGATAAATCCTTGTACTTCACCACAGAGGAGCAAACCAAACATTCATATCTTTTACGATTTCTCGGATATAAGTGGATTTTTAACTGTAGCAAAAAAACTGCAGAAGACAATGGACATGTGGCCAAAACAATGGTGCTTACAGATTTTATTGCAGTTCGGCGACGGAGCCCCTTTAAGAAGGCGTCCACCTGAAAGGCTTTAAGCTAATTTTAAGCGACTGTTGCCAACAATTCATTATTTCGATCTAGCTGTGACTCACGACTAAAATGATAAAAAAAACAATGTAAACATTAGGGAGGGACCATCACACTAGAGGACAAACAAAACTTCATAACGATAAGCCAGCTTGAATGAGCTCAATCCCGTTTTCAATGTTTCTAACCAAACTAAATTCAGAATTTACCAAAAATCATTTCCTCTTCTTGTTTAGAAAATTTAAAAATATAATTGTGGGCCTATATAAATCTTTGTTGATTCCAAAAAGCCACTGAGTTCAGCTTTATTATGTTTTTACTTCGAGGTTAAAATATGAGGTTCTAAAAACTAGGTATGCTTCTTGGCCAGACGCAATCTCGATTCCAGGGCTATCAGTGTCTTCGGCCTCCCTTCAGCGCACAACTGGCCGCTCATTGTTACACTGGGTTCGAGGTTGGGCCAGACGATGATTTATCGAGAAAACAAAAGACCTAAGTTTGTTTACAGATACCGTTCTGATGATTTCAAAAAGTGAAACGCCTTTTTGACGGTTTAATAATCGTTTAAATTTGATTAAAATGATCCATGGCTACAAATTAAGAAATCAATCACGTGATAAAATTTGCCTTTTGGAAGAATAGCATCTGGAAATTTACTGTCACCAGAATAAGTTCGAAAAATATCCGAAGAATGTGTCTATTATGCAACACGACATACAAAGTTTATTGGAAATCTAGCAAATTTGACCAAGGACTTTATGCCTATTTTGAAGGATTTTGAAATAAAGCATTTTCATAAAATCGCTTGTAATTTCAGAACGATATGACTGATTTTGACAAAGTAAATTTTCTTACCTAAGTTCAGTTGTTAGCTACACAGGTATTATCAGTTTATAGGCATCTGATAAATTGTTTGAGAGCTACAGGATTTCAAACGGCTACACGTTTTCTGACTCACCCGGTATTCGAGGGAAAAAGGCAAGTGGCTTAAAGTTAAGGGAAAATATCTCGACTTGAAAATTGACACCAAAAATTACCAGGAGTCACGGCTAAATTGAGCGGCCTCATCAGTGCTTTACAATCCCATAACCCCCTTCGCCCAGGCATTTCTTTCAGCTCAAGGTTTCAAAATGAAAGTGTAATTTTGCAGATACATCCTTGTACTTCACAGAGGATCAAACCAAACATTCATATTTTTTACGATTGTTCGGATATAAGTAGATTTTCAACGGTCACTTTTTGGTGGCTTGGGTGGAGCCACCAAATAAACTGCAGAAGACAATGGACACGTCCCTAAAGCAATGGTACTTACAGATTTGTTTACAGTTTGGCGACGGAGCCCCTATATTGAAGAACAAAATATAACGACAAAAGTTAGAGGAAATAAGAAAGGCTTACTTATTGCCGAACAACTTCAAACCAAGCAGCGAGTACAGGGATATCATCAACAACAGTAAAATCAAAACATTGGAAATTTCTGGCAAAGTTCTTCTTATATTTCGTATTGCTCGTCTAATCTGAAAGAAAATTAATCCCCTTTCAGAGAAAATTAAACCCTCGTTTGCTTTTTTACTCAGTCGGTGGCAAAATACATCAAAATGAGAGTGAAATATAAAACATCACCCACAAATATTTCTGCCCATGTTTTCTACCGACAACTCTCGTTTTTTAACATAGAGCAAAAAGGAAACAGAAAAAGAAAATTCTATCGAAGATTAAAACCTCGGGAGAGACCATCATACAAAGAAGTTAGGAAACAAAGCATACCTGTCTACTCTCGCTGAAATTGATCATAAAAGCAGGCCTAAGGACCCTGGACCATCTGATTGCATATTTTGAATATCCAGTGTTCTTTAATACAATATAAAGCACCATATCTATCAGTGTTAGCTATGGAATAAAATAACAAATGTTTCTTATTTGTGACATCATACTAGACTCATTACCTAAGTCCCTATGCTTTATTTTGTTACAGTGACTGAAGTGCTGTCAGAATAGAAAATAACGCTAAAGATGGCAGCCGCACAAAGAATGCTGGTAAAAAGCTTCCTGACGACCACCTAGCAACATACAAATTTGGTCTGCCATTTCGACTAGCTAGCTGTGGTAAAGTTTGGAAGAAGTAATCAATGGAAACAAAGAGGACAGTTTTGTAATTCGAACGTGAATCTTTAATTAAAACTTCAATTTGAATCAAAACTTTATCTTTCTGCTTTGGAAAGCTTTCCTTTCAAACTATGTTGCATTCGAATTCACGGTCGATTCGAATTCAAGCTAGCTAGTTGAAATGGCAGACCAAAATTTGTATATTGTTAGGTGGTTGTCAGGGAGCTTTTTACCAGCATGCTTTGCAGCAAAACACAATGGAGTCTTTGGAGCTGCCATCTTTAGCGTTATTGTCTATTATCACAACAATTAAGCAAACACGATATAGCCTATAGTACAGGCCTTGCACAAATTAACATAAAAAGAATTCTCGAGAATTCTCAAGAATTTACAAGAATTATTCACATTCTGATAAGAATTCTTGAATGGTATGAAACACTTTAAAAATTTTTAAACAAGAATTCACCGAATTTCATTTCAGAAAATATCTAACAGCACACAGACTTTAAAATTGGGTGCATTTTGTTTGACCTGAAAAAAGCACAACATGAATTTTACTGCAAAGACTTAGTGGAAAATTAGTCATACCATTAAACAGCCAAGGACAATGATAACTTTCATGTCTTTCCAATGTCTCCATTTTGGCATGAATGCCCATGCATGAATAAGTCTACAGAAATATCCTAGCAGACAGATTATCTCAATCAACATTGTAGCCTATGAAAAATGAAACAAATCATTAGATAAAAGTTATAACATATGATTTTTATTCTTAATCTGCAGCAATATAATTGTTCCTAATGCTTGTACAGTATCAGTCAAGATCAACAGTCTGAAGTGTCTAATTGAGTCTACTTATTACAGAAATTTCACTAGTTTTTATTCTTACAATATCTACTATGCAGGCCTTGTTATTTGAGGCGCGCGAACGCGCGCGCGCCTCGTCACGCACCAAAGTTTTTCTAGGTGCGTGATTCTCCACTCGCCTGGTTTAAAATTTCTTATAAATTCACGCGCCTCAGCCTTTCATTGATTTTTTTTGCCTATGATATTTTGTCAAGATAAGAAACTATTACGTAGTCTTTGGGTTTCCTTTTCGCAATCAATTAAACTATTAATCCTAATTCAAGAAAAAACAACAAACAAAGTGAAATGACTTCTAACTGTTTCCTGTGTGTGACCACCTAATCTTCTCAGTTAATTTTTTGTATTGGCCCTACATACTGAAATAAAAGAGCGAAACTTTGGGTCACGCCATAAAGATTGGTCAGGCAAGGGAACGAAACAAAATTTTGAAGCAAGCAGTGGATATATATCTGCAAAAAAGTGCAAAGACTCCTTGCAAACATCGATGAAGAGGAGCCGATAAAGAAACAGCGACTCAATTATGAACAAGATGCAGATACCATCACCATCTCCAGCTCTTCAGAGGACGAAGATCGTATCGAAGAAATAATTTCATCAGAAAGCGATATACGTAGACAATGACGAATTCTAAACTACGTTTTAAAGCCATATGGCAACCTTATCGAAAGCTATAATATAGTGATGAATATCGTTAATTATACTGTTTATCAGTCAATCGCTTAAGTACTTACGTCATTTATAGTGTTATCCTTCACA
>REGM01000062.1:359758-394816 GCA_004194415.1 Aurelia aurita
AGAGAAACTAAAGTTCGATATCGCTATTCTAACGGAATTTGAGTAATCTTTCTGGAAACATTTCTGGGACAACCTGCCTGTAGCTACTATCAGCTGAGCTATATTGACATCAAAGAATAGACCTTATCGGCTAAGGTTTGTTTTACCCATTTCAAGTCATGTGGCCATACTCTTGGGACGTTTTAGCATTATCCTATTTTTTTAATTCTGGCACAAGTTTTTGTGACACAAAATATGTGAAAGAAATCAAAAGATGCTTTATCAAGAGATCGATCATTTGACTTGAATTAGGTCTATTCATTCCTGTTTCCTAAGTCATTCCAACCTGGTTCTGAGGGCCAGTTTCCTACGTCAATACAGACGTAGGAAAAAGGCTGCCATGCTGGATACCAATAGCCTCCTTTTGGGTCATGGGAACGAGGTTGAAGTCATTCTATTTTGTATTGTATTCAAATGTTGCTCACCTTTTCCTTTTCTTCCAGTACCTGGCATAACTTTCACTTTATATCTGCAATACAATTTTTGGTATAGTTTAAAGTGGTTTTACGTATGGTTTATCATATATCCCTTTTCCAAACTTGTTTTCAAGATCTTGAGCCACCAGAAGACCTTCCAATAAAACGGGCGAAAGATTTTTTCCAAGCAAATCATAAAGGATAATCTTTTTGTTTTTGTTTTTCCTATATTGCTACCTAGCATCCGAAGGTAGTTTTTAGGACACTGAGAAGCTAAGCTTATCGAGCAATGTCCTGGTCCTTCCTCTCGATGTGACCACACCTCGCGATTCCTTTAGCCTGGAATTACAGAGAGTTGGCGACTCTCCTTACTTTACGTAGCAGGTTCGACAGGGCGGGGACTCGAACCACCAACTCTCAGGTTGGTAGTCAAGCGCGCTACCGTTGAGCCATCCCCGCTTATAGGATAATCTCATAAATCTAACTCCTCCTTCATAGCATAAACAATTATACAGAGGAGTAACCACCAGTGTTGGAAAAAGCAGCACAGGCATTGCGCACAAGATTTTTCAAGAATTCTTAAGAATTCTTAAATATTTTCAAGAATTCTTCACATTCTGATAAGAATTCTTGAGTCATATGAAAGACTGTGAATTTTTTAAACAAGAATTCTTAAGAAATTAAAGATATCCCAAGAATTATTGGGCAGGAAAACCATGATAATGTGCGCAAGGGCTGGACTGTAGCAATATACAAAAATTGTAAAATATTCTTGCAAACGCTAGTGAACAGTAAATAAATATTGAATCTTAATTAATACTCAATGCCGTAAAATTAAAATAAGAAACTCCTTACTTGTAATTCTGCATGGTATTATACGGAGCACAAACAGGAACAGCGAACAAAAGTATGTCGTCTTGCAACGGGCATGCAGTTAGTGTGTCCAACAATGAAACATTTTCCTAAGAAAAATAAAATGGGATGTCAAATTGGAAGAAATTGCTGAACGAAAACACAACAGATGGCAACGTGAATTCGCTGACGAAGGAGTTGAAATATTTGCCGACACATAATTTGCAGTTTCAGCTCAATTTTAACTTGTGAGTCCAAGCAACAGTTTACATCAAGGCTAAAAAATCAAAACTTTAAACAAAATGCAATATGATTTTAGTTTTTACGCCTTTTTCATTGAAAACTAATTCAAATGATTCACTGGTTTGTGCTAGTTTTTTATGATAATGAATTTTGAAATTCTAAACATTTTAAGAAATTTCTGAATTCGTTGCATTAATATATTTATTTACTTGACAAAATTTTCTTATTTCAGATATTTTGATAAAGAACAGAAGAGGGTGCATACTGTGAAGTGAAAATCAACTTCAAAAGTTTTGGAATCTCCAGAGGCTTTTGGAACTGCAAATTCTACTTTTAAGGGTGTTAAAAAAAAATAAAACCTTGAAAGGGAAGCAGAAGTGCTGCGTTAGTAGATTCATAAGCAATAAAGCGAAATAATATAGGAGTTGCAAAGAGTTGGTTTCTCTTGGAGGGTATTTCTGAATGCAGATAATTTGAAAAGATTTCGCACTCGAAACTATCACTGGCATTTGTTGTAACAAAAGTGGAGTGTTTCAAAGCAAAGAGCATTAAAAATCCTTGTTTTCAAAACAAATATTTTCAAACAACAGAAAAAGATGAAAAAACAAAAAATATTGAGGGTATTTTTAACAAATTAGCTAGCATTCCTACTTTGTCAACTTCTTCAGTGCCTTGAGCTTCTTCTTCGTCCTCAAAGTGATCTTCCTTTATCGTGATCAGCTACAAAAATGCAAAGCAAATAAAACATTTCATAAAATTCATGAACAATTCCTATCAAAGGGTTGTTTCACTAAAACTCAAAAAGGACGATTGAAAGGAAGGTGCAATCTAAGCAGCAACATATACCAGGTGTCCCAAAAAAGTAGATAAGTTTAAAAATCATCTAAATTCTTTAAGGCTACTTATAATCAAAATGTCTTTTTCTCCCGTCTTGTATTGATCAAATCGAGGGGCATATCACTCCCTCAAAAAAGTACGAGATTTCTAGAAAAACAAAAGGATTTCTAGAGGATTTCAGGGATTTCTCGAGAAAATAAAAGGATTTCTGTAAAAAGTGTACGTGATTTCTAGGGAGTGATTTGTCCCTCGGATCAAATTACTTTCAGATGTCAATGAATTCTTGTTCTCATCAGCTGAAGGTTATGAAATAACATCTTGAAAAACCTAATTATGAACCATACTTTTCAAGGAACATTGCAATTCTTGACTACCATACTGATATAACAGCAGCACATTTGCAATTTTTTCAACACTGAAGTGTTAAAGGAAAGTGTGCGTTCATTTCTGACATTTAAGACCAAGCAAAATGCTTTATTTGGACACTGAGATTTATATGACAATCATCGTTGCGATTTCACAGCATGCTTCAAAACCAGACAGTAGTACTAAAAACGGCCACAACTGACAATTCATACCTACTAAAAAGATCAGCTATGGATGGAAATATAATTTGGTCTTTCATCTAATAGCCCAAAAAGAAATTTTGAAGATTGATCTCACAGTTGAGAAAGTTGGTAACTTTTCAAATGTGTTTGAATTTGTTATGGGTCACCAAGCATGATTTGAAAGTAAATTTGCAAGCTACTACTGGGAAAGTAGAGTGAACAAATTTGAAAGATTGCTTTGAAAAGCGAAACAGTCATGAAACAGACAGAAAGAGTTTTACACGAAACAGAAAATGGTGAAACGAAAGAAAGAGCTTGCATAGGTGAGACCAATGTAAAAAAAGATAAAGAGCAATCACTAGCTATCACTAGCAATCACTAGCAATCACCACTTACATGCGATAAATCATCATATCATATGTACATTACTTACTGTATCAGATGTTTGATTTGAATTTTCACCGCCGTCTATAAAATTAAGATAGAAAAATTGAGTTTGATATTTTTGAGCAATCTGTACATTCTCTTCTATATCAAGTAAATCTAAAGCTTGCTGCACATATTAGACTTATCATTTTCGTCCTAGTTGTCGCTACTAATACCTTAACTATTACCTCCCTCATTGCTCAAAATAGGACTCACAATTTTACAAACACAAAAACTGGACTAATTTTCCGAGCTGCTTTAGTTTTTTGCTGCGGCAATCATGGCCTAGTATTAAACGAATAACAGTGAAATATTTCCACTCAATGGCTGAAAAAGACTTTGAAAAAGACTTTTGCTTGATACCATATTGTAGACATTCATAAACTATGTTTTTCTGGAAAATTATTCGATGTTTCCTTAAAAAGTTTAGAAATTACGATGGTTTTAAGTTTTTTTCAAAAGTTTTCTGGAATTCTTCAAAAAGAAGAAAAGCACTCTAATTCTGAAAATATTGAAGATCTCTGAAAAGTCCAACGGTAGAATTATTACAAAGTAGCTAAAGTTCTTTCAAGCCATTCTATTCAAAGAAATAGGTCACATAATTTTACACCGACCTTTTCAAAGATTTGGAACCTATGCTAAAAAAGAAACATTAATCGTTGCACTCAGTTTGTTTTTCTATTTTCCAGCAATGAAAACATAAATTTTGAGCGGTATTGTCATCGGGGTATATTTAAGGCCATCTACCATTACTATCAAAATGACGGTGCAAAAGTCGCAAATTTAGTCCGATTTCTGTTTATGTATGATTATGAGTCGTAGTTAGAGCGTCCTGCATGTCTATCAATAGCGATAATTTAGTCTGCGGTGCGACCTCTACGGGGGAGGAAAATTGAGGAAAAGCTCAATTTTTCCTCCCCCGTAGAGGTCGCACCGCAGACTAGCGATAACTACGATGTTGGAATCAGATTTTGGACAACCTTGGACAACCTAGTTTTTAGACAATTTGAAAGAATTACCGGGCCTTTAAATGAAATATCGGCGTCTGCTCAACAGTGTAATCATGCCCTTTGCGCGGATTTGAAAAACCTACCAATTATTTGTAAAAGAAAGACCACAATAGTTGCGAAAGTCTATTCCACTAAGAATGGTAATTTTGCCCCTAGATTCTAGGCAACTTGAAGCTGTCTTTCAAAAATCTTGAAAATAATTTGAAATTATGATTGATTTTCGTCTAGTAATATATCAAAAATAAAGAAAAATATGCGATAAATCCAACCTTTAGTTTTAGCATCATCATAAGACTCGGATGAGAGTATAAGTGGTTGGTCTTGAGGCTTCTTCACAACTTTTCCACTTTTCGGCCTTTGAGATTGACTTGAACCTTTCTTGCCTTTCTTTTTGCTCTTCGGTTCTTTAGAGTCTCCTGCAGACTATCGAAAAACAGTTGCAGTTAGTACAAACACTTTTTATAAGAATCTTGGCTCTGGACTTTGTAGTACGGTTTCTAAACGCTAGACCTATTCTTATAGCAAAATTTTCTTGCAGAGTTTCTTAATGTTCATAAAATTGAATTTCACAATTCATCATAATTTACTGGAGATCGCTAATACAGCTTTTTGAGTTCACAGAATTACAAGACAGCACCAAATTATAAACAAAAATTATGCTTTTTAGTAGAGTTTGCGTTAGTAATGCACTTTGTGTTTGAATCAACCAAAAGTTGAAAAAGTTTCTTAACCTCGAATTGACCTCTGATCACTTCTGGTTGAGTTTCTTAATTTCCTGGAAGAGGCTAAAGCGGTTTCTTAAAAAAAATGAGTGTAGCTTCCGGTTAGTTCGAAATCACAAATATCACAGTGCTCAAATATGGAAAACCGTTACAACCAATATATAAAGAAAACGAAATGGCAACTTAAAAAAGATAACAGCGGCACAAAATTGGGTCCGCGATGACAATATTTTCCAAAAAAGTCAGTATAAAAAAGGGTTTGGTTTCCTGAAAATAGTGCCCATAAATTCTTGATAATAACCATAAGGGTTTGCTATTGAATACTATTTAGACAAAGCAATCGCGTCGTTTTCAAATGTGATAATTTAAAAGTGAAGAAAATGCTACATACTCTATCTATCTATATATTTATCTACCAGTATACTGTATGCCTTCTAAAAAGAAGCTTAGCATACTTCACTGTAGTTTCAAATGAGTCTAATGAGTGTAAACCCCTTTCGCAATAAATTGCAGTTCCCTTATTCTGGCATATGTAAGATCACAAAAACCAAAGATCACAAAAACCAAAGATCACAAAAACCAAAGATCACAAAAACCTACCATAAGCAGTTGCATTATGATTTCCTTTTCTTCTTCATCCTGATCCTTGTATTTTTCTTTCATTTTCTTAATCTTTCCCTGCAAAGAAAAAGAAATAAACTAATTCAGAGATTGTACACTTTCCAACAGAATTTTCTACCCTGTTTTCTTGTGGGTATTTATTCACCAAAATCGCTTTTAAAACTCTCTTGCAGAGGAGAATTTTAAAGGCACATTAGGCTACACAGTCACGACGAAGACCTTTGAAAAAAATGACGTAATTCTGCTTTTATTCCAGAGATAATATGCTGGCTGAGGCTCTCTTATTCTGAGGAGAAAGAAGTCTAAAAAATCGCGCGGGGTAAAGGATCGAATGTAACATGGACTCAAATATATTTCAGTTTAGCCAGCAGCGAACATTGAGTACAAGTATGCTGCTTTTCAGCCAAATGAAAATAAGACCCGCGATAAGGCCCTGCATAATGTCGTGGCAAGGCAACCGTTTCATACTCTGAAAAGGTCTGACGAGAAAGTACGCATTTAACTTCCTCTTGATTCTCCAGCCTCCCTTCGGTGCAATGAATTCATTTCCGTCACTTCCGTGTTATGGAAAATTTTTCAATTTCGCGGAGGAGGTTCACGACACAGTCAAAGTAATTTCTAGTAAGTATTAGATTTGTTTTATATCCCTAATTTTCTCAGCTGCTTGGCAGATGCATCCTTTAATTTCTCGATGCAACTGGTTGCGTCCCGACCTCTTCATAATAAGACTGTTGGTCGTGATTAAACGGAAGGCACAGAGGGAGGAATCATTAGGCCTACCGCCCTACAGAGACATCAACATCGTCCGCTCTACAGACATCAAGCTTGCACTATTACAGTTGACTTTGGTAATTTAAATAAAAAACCTTTATTAATAAAAAACCAAACTAAATTTACCTTCCTACCGGGTGAATAAAAAAACAATAATCCCCGTTTGAAAGGCCAAATGCTCCCTGGATATCAAAATGATAATATTGGCAAATACATTATTTAATGGTTGACATGTTCAAATATAATATAAAATTTTACCTGACTGAAATCGGCCAATCCCTTCTGAAATTGTGAGTGATTTTCTGCAGAAAGCCCCTTCAAGAAACCTTCAAAACAGGTCTAAAATCACGAGCAAATTTTCTAAACATTTCTGCTAACACGTTTTAGCACTTGTTATCGTCTTGGGAGGATGAAATCATCCGGAATAATATTGTTATGCACCCAGGGTGACACTTTCATTCTCTCAAAGCGATAGCACGTGCAAAAGCATGCAAAAGCCATTGCTGTAGAGGCAGAAATATCAGGGAAATTTGGTCGTGATTTTATGACGTTTTTGAAGGTTTCTTGGAGCGGCTTTCTTGAGAAAATTTTTCATAATTTCAGAACGGAGTGGCCGATTTCAGTCAGGTAAAATTTAAAATATATTTGAGCATGTCCACTATTAAAAAATTTATTTACAAATATCATTGCCTCGATAAGCAGGGAGCAATAGCCTTTCAGATGGGGATTGTTTTTCTGACTCACCCGGTATCAACTCCCACTGACCCCCTTTAATTAAAACCTTTCGTGTTAGATTCTCAGGAACTTTAAGATTGGATGATAGGCCAATGTTCCTTGGACGTTTCGATTAGGACGTTGAATTCATCTTCGTTGGTGACTTACTGTAGGTTTTTGGTTGGTTATTTCGAGGTTATTTGGCACTTAATATTCGACTTTTTGAAATTTTAGCATTCTACATGCAACAGAATGGCTCAAAATAGTAGCAGCGAAAATGGCTGGCAAGAATCAAAAACAACTGTCAAGGAGAGAATAGCTCATCTTTTTAATAACGACTGTATGAGTGATATCACTTTTGTTGCGGACGATGTGCGATTCCCTGTACACAAGTTAATCCTTGGTTCTTCCAGCTCAGTTTTCTATTCGATGTTTTATGGTGCTATGGCAGAAAACAAACAAGAAATTGATCTCAGTCATTATGGAAACGCCGATAGCATCTCAGAATTCCTTAAATTCATCTATAAAGGTGAAGTGTTGCTACATTGGGGAAATGTTTTTCAAATCCTTAATTTAGCAAATTTCTATCTGATCTCATCCCTTAAACAAAAATGCACTGAATATATTGAAGAATCTGTCACCATTGAAAATTTGTTAACTGCTTTTCAGCAGTGCTTGATTTTTGATGAGAGTGCCGTGATTAAAAAATGCCTCGACGAAATCCGTGCGAATGCTTCTGAGATTGTAAAGCAAGATTCGTTCTTAGTTTTAAATTTGGAGTCACTCAAAGCCATCCTAAAGTTAGATACTCTAAACATTGAAGAGGTTGACTTGTTTTTGGCTGTCAACAAGTGGTGCGACAATCAATTGATCAAAGAGGGAAAAGAAATTTGTGCTGAATCGAAAAGAGAAGTTCTGGGTGATGCACTCTACTTAATTAGGTTTCCCACAATGACCTTGAAAGATTTTGGGAAGCATTGTGTCCAGTCCGATTTGTTAACACACAAGGAAACAAATGACTTAATTTATTATCTTAGCCAGGATTCTACGGATCTTCAACAGGCTATGGTTGATAAGATCAAATTCAGTGGAAAGCCAAGGTTAGGGAGAGAAATTTCAGCTGATCGTATCCCGATAAACCCTCAGCTCAGAAATTGGACATTTAGTAGCATTTTTACAGATGAAATTGAATTTAATATCAACAAGAAGGCACTACTCAAAGGAATTTCATTGTTTGGAGATCCAACAACAAACAAAGCTTCAAATATCATTGTGACAACAAATTCAAAAACAGTTACACCCACTAACATAATAGGAGAACCAAATTCAGGAAAAATCCCAGGCTCGTTCCGTGTGTCCTTTGGACAACCGATTGAAATATTACCAAACAGCAAAGCTAAAGTTAGTGTCGACATGTCTGAAAGCATTTCAACAGCCATTGAAAAAGAAGGGACAGCAAATGAGTTTGCAAAGAACGGATTCGAGTGCAGATTTTTTGAAGTGTACAAGAAAATCAATTCGACCTATTTCTCTTCTGGACAATTCTCAGAATTACTGTTTGAAGTTTTACTCTGAGAAACTTGTAACTACCATTTGAAATACAGTTTGTGGTAAATACTGATATTATCAAAAAACTTTTGTGTCAGCAGTTTATTTAATTTTGGTTATCAATCATGACATTTCCTATGTGTGATTATTTGAAATAATGCTACTATTACACAATCAAGAACAATGAAAGAAAATATCTTTAAATACTTTTCTGCTAGTTTCACTAACAAATATATTGATTCCATGTGCTAGATATGCTTGAAGAAAACTATAACAATACAAAATGAGACACCCGGGTGACCCAATACAAAGTGGAACTTTTGAAAATTCACCAAAATTTTATTATGTTATCAATCATTGAATTTTCTTTTTGTACATTTGCTTCAAAGACCAAATAAATGCAGTAGATGATTGTTATTACATTCCTTTGGGAGAGAGACAACGAAATAAGGGCGTAAGGGTAATATTTAAGGTAGTAGTAATGATAACCAGGACGAAAATTAGAAGTCTAGTCCTAACTTACCTTTTGTCCTCGCTTTGCTTGCTGCTGTGGCGTTTGCTCTGCTTTACCAAGATTTTTAGTCTTCTCAGGTGGTTTGCTTTGGCTTGGCTGCTTCTTTTCTTCGACTTTACTCGCATCTTTCTCGGGTGGTTTGCTTTGGCTTGGCTGGTTCTTTTCTTCGACATTACTCGCATCTTTCTCGGGCGGTTTGCTTTGGCTTGGCTGGTTCTTTCCTTCAACTTTACCCGAATCTTGACTTGATCCTGCAGCGCCCGACTTTTGCTTCTTTTTCTCATCCCTAAAGTAGATAGACAGATATATTTACAAATTAAGAATAATGTAAGAAAGATATGGACATAAAATGGCAAATAAAACCAACTACATTTCTTTTCAAGGCACCATTCTTGGCATCATTTTCATGAACATTGTTTACAGTAATACATTCTGTAATAAATGATTGGACTAATGATGGGGTCGAGGAATTTTTTACCAAGATCCTTTGCGGTATTGAAGAAATCAACCAATCAAATCAATTGAAATTCAATGCGACGCAAAACATCATGGTAAAAATTCTTGTCTGCCATCTTTAGTGCAATAGACCTTTTAGCTATTCTACAAAAGCGTCTGGATTGAGCGATATTTTTATAAATTTCTTTACGAAATTGTTCGATTGAGTGGTGTTAGAGCTTCTATCATTATTGTGCACATTCGAAATTCTAAAAAATATATAAAGATATCGTTCGATTCAGACTCTTTTTTAGAATAGCTAAAAGGTCGATTGGTTATTCAGTTTAGTTTATAAACAAAATGTTCACATTTTGAGATTTCATGGAAACGCAAAGCAAAATAAGCAATCGGCTGTATTTAAAATTCAACCCGTTTTGAACTCAACACGGGCTGAGATTTCTCATGTAAAAAAGGGTTTCTTCGAATTTTTGAACGCTTAATAACTGGGCAGCTTCTAATTAACTGCTACGATAAGGCCATAATAGGTGAATTTAAAATAGAGACAAGCCAGAATATATCATACCTTCGTTGCTTTGCAGAAAGCCTTTGCTTTCGTTGCTGTTTAAGAAAAATGTAGAAAAACATGAGCTCTTATTAAAACTGAAGATTTACACATGAAATGTTGATGACGTTGCACGGAAATGATAATTTTATCACAAGAATGTTACAGCGTACGCAACAAGGGGCATAGCACTCCGTAAAAACTCGTATGCCTTTCGCAAAATCACTATGTTTTCGACTAAAACTAAAAATTACCTAAGAAATCCATAAAATGCTTTTGTTAAAAAATCTCGTATGCCTTTTCGAAAGAGTGATACACCCCTCGATACGGTAAGTAAAACAGCTCGCCGTTTAAAAGGTCGCACCTTTGCCGTCATTCATCAAATCAATTTGTTAATTCTGTGTTGCATAGCAAAGTCATTCAAGTAAATACCAGAGTTTGTTCCCTTCTAAATCAGACCTCTCGCCCCGCAATCATGGGAGGATTAACAACAAGGACCTCTTCCAAATGTTGCAAAAACAGTTGAAAACATGATCAAAGTTAGGCAAGTTTTCGCAGTAGCAGCGCCAGGGGTTGGACTGGGGTGGGTATGACGACCCCATTATTCTCAGGTCGGCGTTCAAGCAAAAGTGCAGTACAAATGGCAGGGTACACTCTTTCCACCCCATTTGACTCAAAATTATACCTACTCCACCCCACATTTTGCGGCTAGGACAGCTACTGACTTTTTGGGTTCACGGCAATGACAATGACACGTTAAGTATGAGCGCTTAAGATTCAACGCTTTTTGTTGCAATAATTTTTGTGAAAATAGTTCGAAACTGTTTTCGTTGTTCACTTTTCTTCCAAGTTCCTACCCTGGGTCTTTGAGAGTCTGGTACCCAGGGTACCAAGTTCCGTACGAGTCGAAGAATTCTAATTCAAACGTTAAACCATGGGCGTTAAGAAACGCGGTAGTCGTTCCTACAACAGTTTTTCCCTCCCTGTGTCCCTATGCCCGTGAAGGTTGTCAGAACACAGGGATACAAGGAAAACCAGGCACAACAACAACAACCTTCACGGGCATAGGGACACAGGGACGAATGGGCATAGGGACACAGGGAGGAAAAAATGTGTGTATGAATAACTACCGCGTTTCTTAACGCCCATGGTTAAACCATGGGCAACGCAGAGACTATGATTATGACTTTACTATGAAATTATGATTTAACTCACCCAAATATTGTGTGCTTCTCCTTCGCATCTTTAGGCCCTCAACTTTCAAATCACGAATAAACCGCCAACAACAACATTCCACCTCCCAACCTAGACCGAATGTTGTTGTTGGTGGTTTATTCGCGATTCGAAAGTTGAGGGCCTAAAGAAGTGACGGAGCAGCACACAATATTTGTATCATGATCATAGTGTCCCCGTTGCCCGCGTTGCCCATGATTAAATATTAAACACTAACTGGTTCTTGTTTAGCTCCAATGACGACCTTCTCTCCATCCCCAAAATCAACAACATCATAATCATCATCATGATTTTGTTTTGATGAAGTTGTTTCTCGTTGAAGCTGAAACCTGAAATGGAATAATCGAAGCTTGAGAACAAAGAAATTTGAGAACAAAGAAACAAATTGATGAAAAATAATAATATTGGGAAGCAAATAGGCAGCATATGTTCCAAATCTTTAAAAAGCTCGGTGTAAAGTTCTATGACTTATTTCTTTCAATTGAATGGCTTGAAAGGAACTTAAAGAACGCCGGTCAACCAGCATCCTTTGCGGTCACGCTTTGCAGAGAATGTCGTCATATTAAAATGGCCGCCGCAGTCGAAAGGCAACAAGCGAAGCGCGCAAAGGATGCTGGTTGATTGGCGTTCTTTAAGCTACTTTGCTTTAATTCTACCACTGGACTTTTCAGAAATCTTCAATAATTTCAGAATCAGAGAGTTTTTCTTCTTTTTTAAGAATTCAAGAACAATTTTGAAAAAAACTTAAAAACATCGTAATTTCTAAATTTTTTGAGGAAACATAGAATAACTTTCAAGAAAACAAAAGTTTATGAATTTTCACAATATGGTACAAAGCACAAGTCTTCCACTCTCCTGGTTTACGATTTAGAAATTTGATGACGTCATATCCTCAAAAGAGTTTATATATAAGATACGCTTAATTTCGCAAAACATTCAAGATTTCAGAAAAGTCCAACGGTAGAATTATAGCAACGTAGCTAAAGTGTCTTTCAAGCCATTCAATTCAAAGAATTATGTCATAGACTTGTACACCGACCTTTTAAATTTTTTTTTAAAGATTTGGAACCTATATACTCAAATTGACAGATCTTGCAATTCGTCTTATCAAGTTCTCTTATTCTATCTTGGTCTTATTGAAAACAAGAAAACAAACAGAAAAATAAGTGGGAACAAGGGAACTTTGACCCCCTGGGAGGGCCTTGAAATTTCGATTACGTGACAGAAAATCGGGAGATAGTTAAAAATTAAAAATAAAGATTGATTATGATGTGAAGAAAAGCAGATATTATAATTGAAAAGTCTTCGAGTTGTAAGAACTTGAAAATTGCGTTGTGCATATTATGCTTTTTAATTGCGTTTTAAAAACGGAACCATTTGTTCATAATTCTCTTACTCGATGCGCTTTTCGTGATATCATTATCTGCCTTCAATCGTTTAAAAAACTATTTTTTTCCATTTTTTCCATCTCATGGATCACCCAATTTAACCCCGTACATCCTGAAAAACTCCCAAGAAACTAAAAAAAAAGACCTGAATTAAAAGTGTGTTTCATTTTGCCCTCATCCTTCATTGCAACATAACTACAATTCAAAAACCAATTACTGTAAGAAATGGGCAGCGAAAATTCTGAAAACAAAACTATTACAGTGTAAGTGTGTTTAAAATTGTGGTTTTGGAAACTTAAATATAGGTATGAAACTGCCTAAATACGAAATGTTTATTGTCAAATCATTTAGATTATTCTGAAAATTAAAGAAACCTTCCAAGAGAAATAAGAAATTTCAGTCATTGCAACACAGTTTGAAAGTGTCACTACGAAGGAGCTTAATGTGAATACGATCCATTTTGTGTACTCGTAAAACTTCAGCAGAGTGGCGCAGTGGAAGCGTGCTGGGCCCATAACCCAGAGGTCGGTAGATCGAAACTACCCTCTGCTACGTACAAATTTTTATTTTTTGTTTTAATTTTATATCTCTTACTTGAGAGCATTAATTTCTGAAAAACAACTTCATAAAAATATATACTTATTTTCTAATAAATATATAAAGATAACACAAGTTTATTATAAATGAATATTCTCCATTTTGATTTCTAAATGAGAAAAAAACCAAACCTGAAACTAAAAAAATCTCGCCTTTGCTTGGATGAATATAACAACATAGAAGAATATAAAAACTATTTTATTATTATAATCTTTAACTGATCAGATTTGTAATTTAATTCCTTAAATTTTGGAATTAAATTGAAAAAATTCAAAAAATTTAATTATCAAAATTGCATATTAAAAATAAATTCAAAGTTTATAAAAGTTATATTAGACGGTTTATTTGACTGCTACTTCAGAATATTTTTTAATATTTAAAATTGCAATTCTACAAAACTAAAAAGCATATTTTTATGGCATTTTCTTGAGTATTGACTAAAATTGTGTAACGTTGTAACTTACTTTCTGTTTTTCTCCAAGGGCGCTTTTTGAGCGCTTTTAATTGAAGTTAATTCGCTGCGCTCAAAATGCGCTGTCTAAACTAGGCCTAATAGTGATAAATAAGACATACTAAATTTCAAGAGTTTCGCATACATCATGTCAAGATATCATGTTTAATTGTTTTTCAATATATTTTACAATTATATTGTACTGTGGAAAAAATTATTGGAAAGAGAAAAAGGATATGATACATTTTCTGAGCTTGTTAAAAAATGGACCATCGATAACATCGTCATCTAAAACACTGCAATTGTAAGATTCTCAAAATTCTCATACAAAAAATTCTTACAAGCTCTAAAAAATATTTCTTTAAATCTAAATTTAACATTATTCATTTATTTTATATTATCGATGATTTTTATGCTAAATATATTTGCTTTTATCTTTAAGGTCGTAATTATATTCCTCAATTTTGCAGAATTTTGCAAGTCTTGCTGAAATTGCTTGTGCAAACATCTTTTCCAAATTCACCATAAAATCAATCATAGATTCACAAACCATTACAAGTTAAATATTTTCTAATTAAATATATTCCTTCAAAAATTGACTTCATATGAAAAGTGACCATCTAAGCAATATGAAACGTTAACTATTTTAATAAAATAAATAGAAATATGACGGATGGGAAAAACTTGTTTAAACTTAAATGGCTTTACACTTGCATAAAATGTTTAAGGATTTTGAAGTTCTAGCAAGGTATTATTAGCCTGATAACCAGACCTGGTTATCAGGCTAGCAAGGTCTCCGCTCTGGCTTATATGGGAAACTGTTTTTGCTTTTAGAACTCCGAATACCTTATCATAGGAAATTACAGTAACGATGCAAGAAATTATGGCGAATTTTGAAAATTTTCGTTCATTTAGGTCGTGTAGGTATATTTTGTTTCCAACATTTGCGCGCTCTATTAGACCTTTTAACCATTCTACAAAAGAAAAACAATGTTGTTGTGCGTGCTGTACGTCGTTTGTATGAGTATAACAGTAATTTCAATAAAAATACGACTTGTACGAAGAATATGAATAGATACAACGTTTCGTTTTTATACCTGATGAAGAGTTATGCTCGAAACGTTGTATCTATTCATATTCTTCGTACAAGTCGTATTTTTATTGAAATTACTGTAATTCTACAAAAGAGTCTGGATCTGGATCGAACGATCTTTTGATGCATTTTTCGTAGAAATTTGTCGAATCGAATGTGCACAACAGTGATAGAAGCTGTAACGCCACTCAATTGAACATTTCATATACAATTGTATAAAAATGTCGCTCGATCCAGACTCTTTTGTAGAATAGCTAACAGGTCTACTGTATTCGTGTCAGCCGAAGTCGGCCAAATTTAATGTACATTAGTTTCAAAAAGCTTTAAAGAGGTTGCACATGAATTTAGCAAATAAAGATAAAGATCAGCTAGCCAATATCACAAACTTAATGAGAAATTCCTCAGCCTGCAGAGACCTTTCGTGTAAACACATCTAAAATTTGTGGCTCGGAATCCAGCGGTATCTCTACAATCGTTGATGGCATGACGAATCTGATTGCATTAGCTAATTTTACGGAATTCAAACCTATAGAAAATATCTTCATTTGCAATGTATCTGGTGCTTTTTGCCTGCAGTAGGGAAAGAAAGTCATGATTTTCTGGAAGTTTAGCTTATAATTAATTCTTTGATTCTTTTTAATTCGTTTCAATTCTTTAATTCCTGCGATAAGGTAACACTTACTTGTCTCCAACGAACTGAAGCTTTAGCGAAGTATCAGGATAAAGCGAATCATCATCATCGTCATCATCATCATCATCATCGATGTCTTGCGCAGCCTCAATCCCGTTTTCTTTTTCTCTGGCACTTGCAACTTCAACATCTGCGGGTGATTCCCTTTGCTCCTTAGAATCGACATCATTTTCATCGATCTGATCACCTGTTCTAGCATTCTTATCATGTGATTCGGAGCTATGATCGCATGATTGGCTCCTCTGGTTGACTGATTCATTATTGATTGGTTGATTCTTTTCTGAATCATTTTCATCACTAGAATCGCTATCACTTGCTTCTAACTCGATCTCTTTGTCAGCATTGTCAGTTTTATCCGTTGCTCCAGTCTAGGAATTTAGAAGTAAGTAAACCTTGAAAATTATGAAATGCAAATATGCCAAATTTCCAACCTCGTTCCCATAACCCAAAAGGAGGCTGCTGAATCCAGTATTGACGTAGGAAACTGGCCCTCGGAACCAGGTGCGAAATTGCAACAGACTTTTTCCACACGACAGAATTAAGAGTCGTTGATTTTTTATACTTATTTCTTTACTGATAAGGGCACTGGTACCAAACTTGCGGATACTATTTGATCTACTACGTGATCTACGATAATTTCATTTTCCCAAAAATTTAGTAGACTTCTAAATCTTGTCCCGGTTTTGATTTCTAGGCCCGGTTTTTATTTCTATGAAGATCGGGAAAGATGAATTATAGGCAGTGGGTATTGTTCCGACAAAAAGTCATTTCTAGAAATATGACACCTAACCTAATCTCTAGCATAGGTTCCAAATCTTTAAAATGGTTGGTGTAAAAAATTCTATGACATATTTCTTTGAATTGAATGGCTTGAAAGAAGCTTTAGATACTTTGCTAGAATTCTACCGTTGAAATTTTCAGAGAATATGAATATTTTTGAAATGACAGCGTATTTTATATTTTAACTACTTGAGGATGTGACGTCATCAAATTTATAAATCAGAAACCAGAAGAGTGAAAGACTTGTGTTTGATACCATATTGTAGACATTCATAAACTAGGTTTTTTTTTAATTATTCTATGTTTCTTCCAACAGTTTAGAAATTACGATGGTTTTAATTTTTTTCAAAAATTCTCTTGAATTCTTAAAAAAGAACCCTAGACTTACGACGTGATTCATTGTATTAATTCAATATTTCTAATCCAATTCAATGAGCGATACTGAGACTTATGTAATGAGTCTAGGAGAACCCTCAAATTCTGGCGATATTGAAGAAATGTGAAAAGTTCAACGGTAGAATTATAGCAAAATAACTAAAGTTATCTTCAAGCCATTCAATACAATGAAATAGGTCATAGGTCATAGCATTTTACACCAACCTTTTAAAGATTTGGAACCTATGCTGTAACCCCTTGGCAAAACAGTAAAGAAAATGACTACGCGTTTAAAATTACTTACCACCGTTGACATAGCATCATCCTCAAGGAGCCTTGGCCTCCTTTCATTCTTATGATTTGCAAGGCAAGATTCATCCAGCTTGAACATGACACCGAACCCCATCAACAAATAAGATGGCGGCAAATAATTCTTTTTACCACGAATCATAAAACTACCAGTCGTCAAGTATTCTCCCGAAGGCGCCGTTTTCGATACCTGAAATTGAAATTAAAAAATTCAAAAGTGATTAGTTCCCTTCAGATTTTATTTAATTACGACGTAATAACAACAGCATCAGTAGGCTCTCTCGTAGTATTTTTAGAAGAACCGGCAACTTTTTTACAATCTAAGGTTGCTTGCGCTAGCTGATTTTAAAAGGGATATATTTGTCAAAATTATAAGGTACAAGTTAAACATATGAATCAATAACTACTTTAAGAGGCAAAGTCATAAATTTAGCAATGTTAAGTAGATGAATATAAAACATTTTTAATCTGAAACTAAAAACCAATAAATCATCTCAGACATTTTCCAGAAAAACATAACATGTATATAATCAAAGGAAACGATTGTCAACATTTGTCAGGTTTTACAACAAGGGATCAATGCTAACAAAGTTCGAACAAAACTTGTTCTAATGCAGCAGAAACTCCTTGAGCTAGCAATTGTACCTAACCCACAATTTCCATTAGGCATTTAGCCTATTTAGATAAACTACGTTCAGCAAGTGAAATTTTGCTGGCAAACAAGACATCTTCAAATTAAATATCTAAAACATTCAATTTTGTTCATCGAGATCTTAAATCTTTTGAAGGGGATTCGAAGACTTGTTTTCAAAAAACAAATAAATGATCTTTTAACCATTTCAACATTTTGAAAAAGGGTCTGGGGAGAGCAATATTTTTCTGGTAAATGGCAGACACAAATCAGATAAATGGGTGCCACGGGGTTTTACAAATGATATATTAAACTCTATAGGTTTGTTGGTTTTAATTTTACGGCGAAAATAAAGAAATAATTGCCCAAGATGAAGTCGACAAGATGTTCTATCAACAACATAAGCGTCGTAACAAAAAAAGACTTTCTCTTCAACCCAGACCTCGAATCAGACAGCTTTGGCGGGAAAGTATTCTTTCTGTTTATCAGAATAAATAAAGCAAGATGAAATGAAAATAAGTTTCTTGACAAATCTTTCAAATAGTGGTTCCTGAATCACGCATTTTCATAGTGGTCTTACCTGATCATGTCGAACCCACCATGCACTAGTGACCACTCTTGCCTGCCAAGCTGCACTGTAGCATATTGCCATAGTTCCAGCCTCATTCAATGTCCGTGGTGGCACAGGTTGTCCAGTTGGATTTTTAAGAACAACACTGCTTGCACCATGCAGATCAGCGTGAACATACAAGTCCCCTGTAAATTTGATCAGAATAAATTTAATTATAAATCGAGGATTTCTCTGCTTCAGGACGAGTAAGGGCCTGTTTGCAAGGGAGTTTTCAGCCCTGTTAGCCGAGGTGAAATTATGTTTCCATTACATGGAGAGTTTCAGCCCGGGCTGAAAGTCTGTCTAGCGCCAAAACTAGAGGAAAATGCATGCGCCATCGATATTTCAGCGCGGGCTGAAAAAATATTGCCTTTACATGGGCGCATGAAATTTTAGCCCGGGGTGACTTTTCAGCCCGGGGAGAAACTTTCTCCATGTAGTGGCAAGCTGAAATTTACAAGAATTTGACCGTAGAGGAGGGATGCATTTTCACCTCGGGTAAACAGGTCCTAAGTAGCGCACAGGGTGCTTATTTTGTCAAGTGAAAAGAAATGTGTTCATAGAAGGAGGCGCGTGTCAGGGGGGGGGGGGTAAACTTGGCGTGAAGCTGAAACACAGAAAAGTAAACACAGACAATTTTTATTCAATTCTCGATCAGGAATAAATGTCCCAATTGCAAAATATTTTCCATTTGGTACTATCAAATTTCCATTGTAACTACATAGTTATGCCCATGACAACGTCATAGGGACGGCCGAACAAATTACAGTACTTGCTATGCTCTAACTGCAGTGTTGCACCGAGAAGTGTTTTCAAAAGAGTCGCACGTCGTGTTGATAGTTCACCTTAAGCTTGAAAACAAGAACACTCACAGCTATGATTTTCTAATCAAATTTCCATTTTGAAATTTCGATCTGGGCAGGATCAGATTTCTGCTTCGAGAGTGGGAAACTCTAAAACCATCAGCAAAAGTCAATGAATTTTCACAAGAGAGAAATACAACTGAACTGAATAAAACACATGGCATTTCGTTACTGTTTATAAATAAATTTCCCACCTGCTTTGAGATATCTCTTCACAAGAAGTTCATTTTGTTGTTGATCTCTTCCAGCAATAAGAAGGTAGTTTTCTGAACTTATAAACCACATAAATTTCTCGAACCTGCACGAAATATTGAAGTGCGTATAACCAGAGGCCGATAAAATTCTTTTCTTCCTGGGAACGGCAACAATTTCGTCAATACTTCCTGCGAACATTGTTTTGATTTGATATTGATTTAGTGGATTGTACAGCGTAGTTCATGCAAGTTGTAGGTAGAATATAGTTCACATGCTACTTGGTGAAATTTAACATGTTCATAAACCAACAACTTAAGGTTTAAACTCAACATAACATAAACAAACACTTATATTGCATACAAGTTAAAGAATGAATGCTAGATTGGTAGCTCAAAAATAGGCACGATAATTGTAGAGCTCTATAGCAAATGTCAAAATACAAGCCTCTTTTTCAAGATTCTGCTTAATTAAAGTTATTTCGGCAATTCAATTTTGTTTTCTTGATAATAATTATAATAGGTTCTTGTGTTTTTAGGGCAGAATAAACATTTAGACTCTTTTTCAAAAAATTTCCTGCGGCCTAAAAATCTTGCCAAAAATTTCCTGGGAACGGCGTTCCCCTGTTCCCACACTTTATCGGCCTCTGCGTATAACTATCCTTCAAAATATGTCATGTTCAACTTAAATTTATGAAGCAAATGGCTAGCTAACTTTGCGAGATTGTTATTTTCAGTATCAAACAGATGATATTCTTCGCGAACCTTGATATAATTTGAATAAAACACTTTGCAAAGAGATACGGCATAAACGCAAGAAGGGCCTAAGGCAAGAGGGGCCACGACAAAGAAGATTAGCTCTCAAAATTCTCATTGCAAAAATTCAAAATCACCTTGAGTAATGGAACCATGTTCTAAATATTTTCGTCCCACACTCGTCACAACAAATCGGCAGATAAATTAAAAATCTATACAAGCTGCCTATATAAAGAAGCTAAGATATTTAAAATCGAAGATCCCGCTGTCTGAAACTTTCAACAAGTCATTTACAGTTCTGGGGATGGAAAAGTTCTTTGTAATTCTGATTGAAACTGCGGTTGAACGAATATTTGATTATGGAATAAATAGTGTGTGTCTTATGCTGTTTTTTCTTTATGCTTCTATTTAAAACATTTTCAGTTGTTGGGAGATTGCGCAGGTTCAGTGTCTTCAACTGAAAAACATCTCGGCAGGTTCAATATCATTGAGCCTTGCATCACAGCGCCCTTTTTGGTCCAAATCAAATGTGGACACTGCAGTCTTTCACAAAACTTTTGGATTTCCTGGAAACAAGTCAGTTTTGAACCAATCTTTCCTTGCATCAGTTCTGGCGTAAGTCGGATGAGTGTTTTTAGAAGAGCTTCGTCAGGTTGAGGTAGCAAGGCAAAACAAAATTGTGACCGAGAAGGTAAGGGAGGAGGGAATATTTAAGGAAACACGAAAGACCCACAAGAGATCGCAACCCTGAAAAGAGAAAGGGGTATCGTACTTACNTAGCGCACTTGATTACCAATCTGAAGGTTGGTGGTTCGAGTCCCCGCCCTGTAAAACCTGGTACGTAGAGTGAGGAGAGTCGCCAACTCTCTGTAATTCCAGGCTAAAGCAATCATGAGGTGTGTGGTCACATTGAGAGGAAGGACCAGGTCATTGCGTCGATAAACTTTGCTTCTCATTGCTTGGGCAACATCCATAAAGATGTTTCTTCATGTGTGAACTGTGATATGTATGTTAAAAATACAATCTGAAATTGCCCTAGCTCCAGCAAGTAAAACAACTTATAGTATAATTCATATGCTGCATGCTGAGTAATAAAGAATTAGAGAAACTAAAAGATGACATTGCTACCTATCGTAAGGAAAATTTTCTTACCAAACAGTGGGTTTAGAATTCTTTTCAACTGCTCTCCTTGTTTGGCATTTTGTAAGACCTCTTTCAACCTACAAAACATCGCAAAATCACAAGCAAGGTCCAAAAATAAAAAGAATTCTTCTGGTTGCGTGTAGTGCAATAATAAGGAAATAAACAATGTATATAAAATATTTATAATTTGACCGTTTTCGTTTCTGACTTGATAACGGGCTAAGTGGACTTGCCCAAGTCTCACTTTCTTTCGTCAGTCGATTACGGTAAAAGTCGCTACGGGGGCATCGACTGAGGAAAGAAAGTGGGACTAGGGTAAGTCCACGAGCTAAACTAGATATGTCGTGCTTGATTCAGTTCTCATCAAAGTGCAAATATTTTACGCTATCTACTGTAGTTGTTGTTAAAAATCAAATTGCAAAAAAATGAAATAGTAAGCACTTCTATATACTTACGAATACTTAATCTGGTAAAAATTGGAAGTCTTTGGGGGAGGGATGAAATTCATATTTTCATATTTAATTCTTTTAAGGAGGGCTGCCTTTCAGCAGGAGCTGATTTTCAAGGGGCCCTCCAATAAAAACATTTAATTACAATCTAAGAAAAAAAAGTATTATTATACAACAATCAATTAAATCAAACTATAAAACCCTATTTACAATATTTAAAACCTATATATATATACAACAATGTTCAAAATACTTGTTAACTTAAAAAAATATAAAAGAAAGATTCTAAACTTTGAAAAAGAATTACGAACCTTGTAATGGAAATAAGAGGTTCTGCTCCACGTGCTTTTTCCACTGGATACCTTTCCTTTACGGCAAACCTCACATCTTCATTGTCTTTCCTAACTCGTAGTAGTTGTAAGATTGTATATTCATGGTCAGTCAGCACGATATTGCCCTAGGTTGGGAAGAAATGTTTGTTGTCAGTTTCTTTGGGGTGACGATGGCTTTATTTCCTTATATTCATCTTGCATTAACCACTACGCTAACCTACCACCTGTGTTATCATTAGCTTGAACAACTCGTTATTTTGAACAGCATTTCCTTTTCTGTCAGAAAGAACCATGCTATTTCGATCAAAAGCTGAATTTGAATGGTTTCATATTATCAAAATCTTTCATGTGCAGTTCAAATTCACACCGTACAAACTTTGCAAACATTCAAACAGCAAATCGCCATGTGGGTCTTGAAATAATCAGAGGGAGCTCATGGAAGCCACTTGTCTGTTTCCTTCGTATTTCTTCTATAATTCTTATACTTGTTGGTCAAACTTGGTCTTACACTTTTTGGTCAAAATAACACAATTTCAGCACCTCAAAACCGTATACTAGCTAGGTTCAACTGTAGTGTCCATAAAAAATTGAAAACTAAGAGGTAAGAAATAACTTACTCTATCATAGAGCTCCACGATAAGATGATGTGCTGCCTCATTGTATCCAAAACAAAAATCAATAATTCTATCAACTCCAAGTTGCTTAGCGTACACAAGTCTCTTATTTCTCAAATGTTTTCTACACTGTTGAAAATAAGAATATTAATTATAAAACAAATTGCATATTACAAAGAGAAGGGGGAAGTCATGGCTGGATGATTAAAAAAAAATTGAAATTGGGTCAAACCTCCACAAATATCCACAGACTAAAGTTTACATGGGACATTAGCCGATCAGAGCCACCAATTAAATTAATTGTTCTGACTAGGGACAATGAAGCCTTGGGGATTTTTTAGTTTCCTTTAGAGTACTGGTTATGCTAGGAACTACAGTACCAACCTTGCATACATAAACACTGTTTTCTTGTCAAAGAATTCTTATAGAATTCTTAAGAATTCCTACTTTCAGATCTTTAAAGGCTGTCATTTTAGTGAACATGCCTTGGGAAATTGAAAAAAGCACTAATTTGAAAAATAAGTGAATATTTGATATTAAGATACCTTCATTGAAAATCCAGATGGCATCATGTTTTTTGGCCATTCAAATTCTGTTGAGTGAATTCTGTTTCCAGATTCAATCAGAATCATCATTTTCTTGTCCGTGCTGCAAAAAGATCATGAAAGAAGTCAAATTGATTCTTCTTAGAAGATTATGACAAGAAGAGAAGCAAAAAGTCCTCTTGAAACTTTCAAGAAATACCTAATTAATTTCAATAGAATTCTCCTAGAAACATTATATATAGTGAAAGAAGAAGAAGAGGGACAACATCTTCAGAGAGTAAGCATCGAGTTGATCTAGAAAGAAGCATTATATATATAAAATCATTTATTCCCTTCTTCTATATTTGTGTATATGCATGATTCAAAACTAAGTGAAATTTTGCAAAGGTAAAATGGGAGATTGAAGATACATCAAACCAAATTTGCTGACTTTGCACAAAAACTATGAATACTGTAGGGGGGAGGGGGTCGGGCAGATGAAAAGAGATTTCTTTGCTCCACAGCTTCAAATCATAACAAAGGACTAGGAGTTTACACATGACAAATCAGTCAATCAATCAATCAATCAATCAATCAATAGCTTCAGAAAATTCATAAAATGTAGATGAGCACCTACTGTAGTTCTCAGTAATTAAATCTCAGTAAAGTTCTCACTTACGTTGACAACTTGATTAAGTATGTCTTGCTGTCGATATCATAAACATTGACCACTCTTAAACCAAATGCATCACTGCAAATGAAATAAATGAAACATACAGTAGGGTAGGTAGGATAAAAATTTCTTATTGCCAACGACTTACAGGTCAGTCATATATCAATTTGGTCCACACTTGTGTCATTCTCATGCAACCTTTCATGTTTGCAAACAAGAACATTTGTCAGTGCAATCCCAGTTTGCATTCTTTGATTTCGGCGCGGGGAAGTTTTCGGATTTCGGCGCAAGTGCGGCTGGAAGCAGTCAAAGTGGCGCGGGGAAAACCTTCCCCGCGCACTACAAAGAATGCAAACTGGGTGCAATCATCGCTGGTTTTAGGACTTTAACAACAATCACTCAATTGCATTAAATGTGATAGGTGCAGATTGTACCTCTGTTTATCTACAAATTTGTACATTTTAAAATTGTTTCCTTTTATCAAACAATGTTTCTTCTCTTTGTAATTAATTGTATGTTCACCACAGTTCAACTGAAAGCTCTTCTGGTAAAGGAGAAAGTGATATTTGTTGAAAAGGTTTAGATTTAAGCACTAGAGCAAAGGATTATTCTCACCGTGGAAGTTATTTTACAACAGAACTGAGCAAAATAGGAACTGTAATGATGACACTTTGTTAGGCCCTTTACTTTTGCTGCTAGAAAGGGCCTAAAAATAAAAGTGCATCATTTCAGTTTCTTCTTTCAGAGGTCCCGATTGGCGATTATGCTTCATCAAAATACCTTTTAGCAAGTTCAGCTAGAGCTGCTTGAAGATCGAAAGTTGTAAATCTTGACTTCATCTTGCGTTTGTCTTACAATTTTTCCTTTTCAGCAACTTTTTGGGTTAACAACTTCCAATTTCCAGTCTTTCTTGTAAACTTTTTTGCTTTTTTGTGATGATTTTCTACCAGACTCGAATTGAAACTGAGGCTATTTCAAGAGCACCTTCAGTTCGCCTCTCTCCTGCGCAGCCAAGTTCTGCCACGCAGCGGCCTATGCACCTTTTGAGTTTTCTCGCCTTTGTTGTTGTAGATTTATAAAACGCTTTGGAATTATTTACAGTTTTGAAGAAAGTGCAGCAGAGAAAAAGCTCCTGAGCAGGGTCATTTCAGTAAATTTTTCCTGCCTCTTCTACTGACACAGTGAGTTTTCTCTTTGATTTGGAGGAGTTCGAATGGTACTCAGACCGGAAATGAAACAATCAAAAATTGTGAACAACAGTGTCCTCTCGTAAAGATTTCAAGTGGCTTTAAATTTTATTAAAGACTTATGATAGCATGATATCCATCGAAAAGGACAAATTTCCACTTTTGAAGCAAACACCCCCCAGTAACGACCCCGCCGGGCATTAAAAAGACAGCGGGGAAAATTCCCTAGTTATAAATTTTAGACCAGGATCACAAAAATCACGGCGGGGAAGAGAATAATTTCGGCGGGGGGACAGATTTTCTTGGCGGGTCATCATTTCACCTTGGCGGGGAAGCGTTTCAGCGGGGTCGTTACTGGAGGGTGTAAGCAAGACAGCAAAAACGGCAAATTACACACACAAACATCTAAAAGGTCAAATTTTTCCACACATGGCTATTTCGTTATTTTCTTCAAGCTGAAAGGGGTGTAAAGTAAAAGCATAATTTTTCGGATCTCTTTGGAAATTCTTTGGATGATACGGAGGCCGGAATCGCATTGAGTCGTCAGAAGAATATCCATGAGATTCCAATGAGTTAAAATTACAACAAATGCTATTCGTTTCATGCAAAGACAATCAAAAATGTAGGCAGATAGCATGACTTGCTCAAATGGTTAGCGAGGAAGCATCCGAGGCTATTCATGGCATTTGAAAACAACCTCAATTTGCTACAAAAAACCAATCGCTTGTTCTACCATATAGACGCGGATATAAGGGCATCTGGTATATACGGGAACAACAACAACAAAAACAACATCAACAACAGGTTATATTCTATTATAATAAAATCTGTTCTTGATGTTGTCTTTGTTGTTGTTGTTTAAAGAAATTTGTATGTTGGAATTTAAAATGAAAACTGAACTCGACTACAGGCATGCCCTTATACCCAAATATAAAGGGCAGTGCCCTTAAAAGCAAGCCGTTTTGAGAAAGTTACAAAGCAATTGGATGATGCATTCTTGATACTGATTATCGTTAACTGTTGCTACATCGTATGGAAAATAACTGTCCTCCTTGTTAACATAGACTGGAATAAATGACTTATAAGGGCATGCTATTCTATGCAAATCAACTTGGTAGGATACAAAATGAAACTTGTTTAACATTTTCGGTTAAAAGGGCACGCCTTCAATCCGCGTCTGTACGGTAAACTCTAAAAAGACTCTGGAAGGATTTAAGGATCTATGATTTATCCAAGATTTAAGAATTCTCCAGGTCTTTGAAAGTTCGGATTCATTAAAGACCCATTGCTAACCATGATCCTTTGCGATGCAAAAGTAGACTTTCGCATGATATGAAAGTCGTTTCTGGCCTAGGTTCTGTTTGTCTTGCTCTTCATTCGGCGCATAAAGGATCATGGTCGACATTGGGCTTTTAAAAGATTGGCGACACTTTTATGAAATTGCGAAGAACTATGAAGTGATCACAATGCAGTTAATCTTTGCGGTCTGATCCAACCTTCGTAATCTGATATCCAATATGTTCTTCGTTCGACCATTATCATCAGGCCTCTGTCTTGATATAAACCAGCACACAAATTATATATCCTCAGCCCAGTCATTCCGCTGTACTGTCATCCTTTGGTTCTACCTGGCTGCAGCCTCTCTTTCATCATCGCTAATGATCGTTGAAAGTTTCCTTTCTGCATACAGCTCTTTTAAATTTGACTCGTGATTTGGTTTATTTGTCATGAACTGATACATGGGGTCTGTTATAATTCTGTTATCTTCACAAAGTCTGTTTTCAATAAATTCAAGTGCTTCTAAGGACAATATGAGCTTGTCTGTGTTTAGGATTTCCAGTACGTTCATATCTACGAAATAAAGATGCAGAAGTCAAAAGCAACGGCCTAAAAAACGTTTAGAAACCTTGTAAACATTCTGCACGAACCTAAAATTCGTTACTGCTCGTTGAAATATCGAGAAAAGTTGAGATTTGCAACATGTAAAATTCTATATAATCGTTTCCTCGCTCTGACAGGTACTATTCGTACTTCTGGGCTGAGAGGAAAAATGAATGAAATAACGGTTGAAAAATTCAGTTCCTACTCGAGTTTAAGCTCTCCCTTAACGTTCTTTCAAATAATTCCTCCAGACTCACATAGGAATTGTATTTCATTCTTGCTCACAATAACAGCACTAAAGTATCTTCAGGACGAGACAGCCTCTCTTTCAAGAAGGGAGGCAATTACAGAGACGAAATTGCCACATGAGAATCAATCAAGTTTGATAGAACCTTCTCGAAAGCAACGGTTTATTGAAAGTAATCCTTTAATTCTAGACATCCACGTCTAAGATATTTAGAAAGAGGACATCATACCTAAGCAATCGTTTGTAATGACAGTCCGTAATTTCTCAGCGGCCTTCTTCAATGTTGCATTTTCGAAGCTGCGAACAAATGAAATTGATTGACGATTTTATGATAACAATTGCCAAAAAATCATATTTACTAAATTATATTAACCTTTCCTACATCAAATCAAAAACTTTACTTCCAACTAAATATAATACTACCAACGTTTTAGTCGCTCTCGAGTGAGAGTTTTGCAAGGCTGAGATAAAAAATTTCGTTGGAATCATTAAAACAGTCAGAGAACACAGACAGGCTAGAGGCCTTTGGTCTTTGATGGAACACTGCTTTTCGTTTACACTTCAATAAAATCGAAGTAAAGCAAAGGACCAAAGCTTTCGCTACCCTTGAAAGCATGGGCGTAGGGATGTCCAACGTTTAGGGGGCCTAGTATGGATCTTGCCCGAATATAATGGCTTGATTGAGATAAAACTGCCCGAATCGAGCCTGAAATGCGATAAATTGTGCCTGATTAGGGGGGCTGCAACCCTCCCAGCCCCTATGCCTCCTACGCCTATGCCTGAAACTCATCGCTGTAGAAAAAAAAAAACGTGAAGATATTTAACCATTTAACTTACCCATCGACAAGTGTAGCTCGTTTCCAGCCTCTTTTTTCTAATATCGGTAACAAATCCTAAAGAATGACAAACTTGACTTTCAGGAGAAGATAGTACAGAAATCAAGGAGCAGGTTCAATTTAAGGCTGTACATGCAAGAATAAAATGTTTCAAAAATTTGAGAAAGACAGTGACACCCTTACAAGATCCTCGAGAGCTAATGATTTTTTAGAATTCTGCTTTCAACCCACCTAGGATTAACAACATCCATTTATCATTTCCAGGCTCCACCAGACCACCAGACATATAATATACATTTTCTTTTGAAATATCTCCCACGCATTTTCGTCTTTTCATTCATATGAAAAGCTCTTACTTTTCCACACTATTTCTCAATATCTATTTTTTGATGATGCGACAGTTTATGTTAAATGGCATTATGCAACTTAAAATTTCAAAATCCCGCTCTGTTTTTGCGACATCTGTTTGATGGTATCATGTGGATGGTATTTGAAGAAAGAGTGAAAAGATCCTTCTCTGAAGACAATAGACAATAACGCTAAAGATGGCGGCTCCAAAGACTCTGTTGTGTTTTGCTGCAAAGCATGCTGGTAAAAAGCTCCCTGACGACCACCTAACGATGTAACAATTTCAGTCCGCCGTTTCGACTAGCTAGCTTGAATTTGAATAGACCTTGAATTCGAATGGAACATAGTTCGAAAGGAAANCAGTGACACCCTTACAAGATCCTCGAGAGCTAATGATTTTTTAGAATTCTGCTTTCAACCCACCTAGGATTAACAACATCCATTTATCATTTCCAGGCTCCACCAGACCATCAGACATATAATATACATTTTCTTTTGAAATATCTCACACGCATTTTCGTCTTTTCATTCATATGAAAAGCTCTTACTTTTCCACACTATTTCTCAATATCTATTTTTTGATGATGCGACAGTTTATGTTAAATGGCATTATGCAACTTAAAATTTCAAAATCCCGCTCTGTTTTTGCGACATCTGTTTGATGGTATCATGTGGATGGTATTTGAAGAAAGAGTGAAAAGATCCTTCTCTGAAGACAATAGACAATAACGCTAAAGATGGCGGCTCCAAAGACTCTGTTGTGTTTTACTGCAAAGCATGCTGGTAAAAAGCTCCCTGACGACCACCTAACGATGTAACAATTTCAGTCCGCCGTTTCGACTAGCTAGCTTGAATTTGAATAGACCTTGAATTCGAATGGAACATAGTTCGAAAGGAAACCTTTCCAAAGCAAAAAAATAAAGTTTTGATTCGATTTGAAGATTCGCGTTCGAATTACAAAGTTTTCCTATTTGTTTACATTGATTGCTTGTTCAGAACTTTACCACGGCAAGCTAGTCGAAATGACAGACCAAAATTTATATGTCGTTAGGTGGTCGTCAGGGAGCTTTTTACCAGCATGCTTTGCACGGCCGCCATCTTTAGCGTTATTGTCTATTAATAAATATGAAATATAAAAGTATTAGTTTCTCTAAAGAACTCTTTGAGAGGCAAAAAATATTGCTACCTCTTCATATGAACTGATGTCATCAAAGTTTTCAACAATATGGAGATCTCCCTATGGAGAGAAAATGTAGAAATAAATCAGATAACACTTTAAAATAGATAGAGAAACTTGAATGATAAAACAATACACGAAACATTTCATTTTCAAAAAGTAACATCCTTGCAAAGATTGTAAAAAGAGGGCTGAAAATACAAGCGAAGCAGAAAGCCTTTTCAACTTATAGAGAAGATATTTTGTAAAATAACTAATCGAGAAAATAGAATAAGGAGAGAGGGACATGACACTGGAGTAAGACACAAAAAAGCAAAAACAGACGATGATTTTCTATGCTTTTTTCTTAGTTGTTTAAATGTAAGACTCATGTGATTCTCACTTGTGTGTTCTGGAATCATCTTGAACGAGACGTACTGTGGGATGCCGTTGGAGAAATAGCCATCCAACTAGATTTGAAAACTATGCGGTTATTAACCGAATACCAGGTCGGTACGAGAAGCTAAGGTCCGCATATTTTTCCAGGACGGATCAAGTAAGTGGTTGATAAAGACTTTATCATTGGGCAGACGTATTTAAAAAACGATGCTGCTGCATTTGATGGATTAGGTTTCTTCTCAGTCTTCGCAGAGCATAAATAAAGAAGCCCTTGTTTGTAATAAAGAAGCCTCTTATTTGTAGCGCCGGTCATGCACAGCTTCCAAAATACGGCTTGAACGGGCCGATAAAGCACCAATGAAAACATCTCAAGCTGAGCCTTATTTTCAAAAGCAAAGCAAAGAGACCTTCAGACTTACCTGAGCATATCTGCATGACAAAATTGCCCTCAAGCCAAGCCTTTGAACCTTTAGTGGTAAGTTATATTTGTAACTCCTTGGTACAGGTCCATGAGTGACACCACCTAGGAATCAAAGCAAAGTTGTCAGCATAGCGATCAACGCATTTTTCTTCTAAGTACGGGAGGGGTATCATTGTCTGACTAAAGCGAGGAATTTCGTAAGGAAAAAGCAGCAAACGAACAAGCCACAACACGGGCTGTAGCAAACACTCGACGGTTGAGCCAGCAGATGCTATTTCCTGAGTTTCCGTAAATTTAAGACTCGTCAAATTTTAGTCAAAACGGCTATTGATTTCAATCAGATATAGCAGAAAGACACAATAAGGAGCTACTATTATCCAAGCCTGGAAATGAATGGCCTTCTCGTTCTTGGTAATCTCATGCAAATAATTTTCGTTACATCAAGGAGCAGAACTTGGGTACCATTTCATAAAACTACTTGCAATAAACAAATCCCAATGGATAGAAAGAAAATTATATCAAGTTACCTCCTCTCCAATGAGGTGCTCTAATACTTCCCTGTCTCGCACGGCCTGTTCCTTTTTGCTGCCAGGGCTTCCTTCCGCCTCCCCTAACTTGAGATCTATTTTTCACACAGGCTTGGCCCTAAAAAGACATTTCAAATAAGCTTATTACATAAGGAGAGCAACAATTTAAAAAAAGCGAGCTTGCGATCTGCTAGCATATGAAACAAGGCAAACCAATAATAAAGACTAATTTCTTAATCCCAGTGTGAATCAGTAGGCAGATCTAACCATCTGCCTAACAGTCGACTTCGTGATTGATTCCTACTATATTGATAATGGAGATTAAAAATTCATGATAAAGCATTTCCAGTTTTGATCAGAAATGGTATTTTTGATGACATCCAACTTGATACTTTTGAGAACAATGGTTGGCAGATGGTTAGATATTTTAAGAACATTTCCTGTCTAAAATGAAATGATGGGGATGTTTTAGGGGCAATCAGGATATAGCATCAATAAATTGTATTATAACCTAAGACTATGCTGTACTTACTTTTCTCAAACATGCTCTCTGCCAGACCATGACTCGATGAATAATATCAATTCTGCAAAACGAATCAAAGAAACTATCTTGAACTGGCAGAGAAAGAACTTAGCCATTACTGGAGCCTTGGACTTGATATAGTAACTATGCTGTTCATTTATTCAGCAAGCTACAGTACAGGGGTCGCAAACATTAATACTGTTTTTCTACTTGTTTGAAAATATTTACAGTTTTTCACAAGACTTCCTCTCAGAATGTAAAGAATTGTCATCATGTTAATGTGCCCAAAGCCTGAACTGTATAACGAAAGGCAAAACCAGTGATGTCTGACAAGGATTTGTCTCAGTCTTTGGTAACCTAATGAAGGTCACTGCCTCATAAATATCTTTAAAAATGCCAATGAAACAAATAACCTCCAGTCTTCATCTCTCTCTCTGAGAATTGCAAGGGTGCCTTACTTGTATGAGTAACCAAGAACAATGCACAAATCTCTATTTTCACAAATGTGCTTCCTTTCAATAGCTCCGTTTGTGCATCATCTCCTTTCCTCTTCAGACTTGCAGGCTTCAGACTGTAAAGCTTTCATGTAATGTTCTATTGAATGATTGCACCAATTACCCCCCCCCCCCAATTTTATCCAAATGAATAGAAGGGTATTGAATACCAGAATTGGAGCTGGAAAGATAATAATAGAATTAACATCTTGCAAATAATACTGTGTCATACAGTATACTTCAAAATACCTTGGATTGGTTCCAAATACGAAATCATTCAGATTAACCATTCCAGTTGGTGTTCCATCTTTGAAATTTGTAACAATAGCTGGTTTTCCAATGTCATTCTCAAGATATCTTGCTTCCATAAATTTAATCACAGCAGGACTAAACATACCTAAAACATAACAAAATTGTATTAAATATTTCTTGAAATACAAATCTGAAAAGTTTATATTTCACTTGAACATCAAGGGAGATTGTGCAGTATCTAGGATATGTACCTTTTTTATTGGTTATCAACACGTTTTTAGCTATTTACGACTGCATAATTGTTCTTTTGTCGCTACCATCTTTTGCAGTTTCTTTTCACAATCTAAAAATTATCTTAAACGAAAATATAATAAATAAATGATTAAAGTACCATAAAATAGCGTAGATGTAAAAAACATGACGTTTCGAGCATGTACTCGTTATCAAGTAACTCGAAATCAATCGAGCCGAGTAAAGAGAAGGAAAGATTCGATCGATAGGAAAGAATGTAAGGTGCGATGTGACGTAACCAATAGGAAATAGGAGGAAATAGAAACAGAGAGGGGGAGAACCTATTGTAGATAAGTGAATTGTTTATTTAGTCCATTAGGATAAAGAGTTTTAAGGTTGAAAATTAAGTGTTTCTCCAAAGTCTTGCGTTTGTTGCTGTCTTGAGGCGCATACAATAAACCCAGAATGGACATGTCGGCAGTGTATCTTTATGTTGCTGCAAACCTCATCCGTACCATTTTGCAGCTCGAAACGTCGTGTTTTTTACGTCTACGCTATTTTATGGTACTTTAATCATTTATTTATTATATTGTCATTTAATTTTGATGGTAGCACATGCAACAAACATATTTTTATTAAAAATTATCTTGAATTTAATCATAAGCTCCCTTTGATACCATATCAATTAGATAGAGAATTCAAAGATATGGAATGCTCGCTTCTATGCTTTGCTTCATCAGAAATCTGAAATTCATCAGAAATCTGAAATTTCTGAAAAAGCAAAACTTAAAAGCAATAATTCCATATTTTTGAAATTCTTTAAAAATTAACTTGTTTATTGTTCTTTTGTTGCTATCAATTATCTTTGTTCTCTACAGGTCTTGTGATTTCATTTTGTAAGCTATTTTGTTTTTATCATAAAAATGTTTTATTTTTAAGTCGAGACTGGGGCACTTTTTTCATACCTTCAGGATCATATTTCTTTGCATCAAATACTGGTTTTGGTATATCATGTTTCACCATTGGTTTTGTTCTGGCATTTCTGCTTTGTAATACCTAAAAAGACAAACAAAACAAGACATGATAAGTGCATTTAAAAACAACAGGATAGTTGATCCTCTGGTATAAAAAGTCTTCAAAGAAAGACATGCACTGACTCATGATTATCATCATGACAGTAAATCATTCATTAGTTGCGATAGAATTAAGAAATTTTGGGTTTACCAATGGAGGATCACTAAGTCACTTTGTATACCTACTACAATCCAGACTAGAAAGTTTTGGTTTTTGCACGCACAGACAGGTTTGATGGCCTTAGTAAAATCTTTGTGACAAAATTAGCAGTTGAAAAGAATAGAAAAATGGTATATAATATTCATTGTTTCGCAGCTAAAGCGCAGCAAAGATCAACAAACCTAAACATGTTTGTGTGTGTGTGTAAGTAATGGTATTGTGCACCCACAGCAAACTTCCCAGTCTGGCCGAGGTCCTAAATATGATAGTCTGGGCCTAATTTTCCTAAGATTAAAGTTTAAAATTAATTTTATTTTTTTTATTTATTTCACATGTTTAAGGAGGGAAGCCCTTCAACAATGTTGATTTTCAAGGGGCCCTCCATTTATAAAAACTTACAAAAATAAATATTATATAAACTAAACTAACCTAATTACAATTCAATATATATATACTATTAAAACCCTATTACAATCTAAAATAAATATCTACTATAAAAGAAAGTCCAAATGGCAACACCTATGTACAACTAAACAAGACTTTGTTTAAAGCTGTTCAGGGAGGATGCCTGCTTACACTCAGCTGTGAGGCCATTCCAAGACTTGGCACTTCTAAACGAAAAACATTTTTGTCCATTTTTGGAGTTTTTCTTTGGTAACCTTAGGTCAGTTGCTGTATTCCTAAGATTCCTGGAGGTCAGCTGGGATGTTTTTGTGAAAAGATTACACATATATTGTGGAGCCAGCTCATGAAGAGATTTGAAGACCATGATATTAGACTCACTGGCAATTAGCTCATCTATGGTCTTCCAGCCAAGTTTCTTTATGAGTGGCAGGCCTGGGGCATCAAAACTGCTGCCAGTTACAATACGCGCAGCACGGTTTTGTAATTTTTGCAACTGGTTGATCTCAGTCACACCACAGCAGCCCCAAACAGAACAACAATAGCGAAAGTGTGGCTCCACAATACCTGTGTACATAGTCTTCAGAGTTTCTTCTGGCAGAAAGGATTTTGCATGCTTCAAAAAGCCAATTCCTCTGGAGACCTTGGAAGAAACTGTCTTAATCTGTTCCTTCCAATCCAAGGTGTTGTCAATCTGTACACCAAGATATTTGGTTTTTTGCACAACTTCCAGCTCATTGTCCCGAATTTTTAGCTCCAAAGATTCACTTTGATTTTTCAGAGTTTTATGCTTCGGTTTTGTGGAAATGAGCATGGAATGTGTTTTCATTACATTAAGTGAGAGTTTGTTGCCTTTAAGCCATTTCTCAACTTGTGTAAGGTCACTGTTGATGGCCTCATTCAGCTGAGTGATGTCAGAGGATTGATGGCAAAGGCTCGTGTCATCAGCATACATGGACA
>REGM01000062.1:400733-453078 GCA_004194415.1 Aurelia aurita
TGTAGCTACAGAATAAGGATGGTTTGTCAGGGAAGATCTGGTGGAATGGTTCGCTCTCAGAGGCTCAGGCATGATTCTTCTGAGCTCCTGAGAGCAACGTCCATGGTAGTAGCAATAGAAAAGGGAAAGCGATGACACAGAAGAGAATCTTGGTTTGTTGTTACGTTTTGATCACTGATGACACGAATGGCTTCTGACTGGACCTTGTCAATCAAGGATGTGGTTGTTTTGCTGTTCTGTGATAATAAATTAGGATGAAAGGGCAAGTCGTGACTCTGGTGGACTTCTAGGACAATAACCTTACAAATCAATATTGTTTTGGGGAAGGGGGTGATTTAACTAATCACTATAGATAAAAATGCAGGAAAGTGTATGTATCAAGAAATGGCCTAAGTGTTCCAAGATATTTTGGCAGGCATGTAAGGTCTGTACTTGAAGCAAGCTAGATTTGACAATCTTTCGTTCTTCGTAACTTAATTCGTTGTTTTTAATTTGCATTTATTACTCAGTTTATTTAGTTGCAATGTATCATGACAAGAGATGCTTGAAATTTGGACTGAATGATGTAGTGGCTGGCAGAGTATGTCCAAGTGGCAGAGTATGTCCACGATCTCGTATTATGTCAGTGGTGGGTATTTTAGGGACACGTTTGTTTCTTCCTCTTTGAAAGATGAGAATTTGTCTTCAAAATAAAACTTTCATTTTGAAAAATAATGAAACATCTGTGTGTTAAGACTAGACTTATTACAATTCGCCCCTGTTTTCGCTAGCAATTACGAATTTTTTTACCAACTTATCTATTGAATTGCTCGCTGAAACTGGTAGATTGAGCGAACAAGTTTAGGTCAAATGTATGTGTGTAATGAGCGAAATTTACAACGAATTGTAATCAGTCCATGATATAGCTTTTACCTAAAAGTGCAAAATTACCAATTCGACAGCAATTCCGTAAACCAGCTCTTTTAAATAGCTTTCAGATCTTGTGAAATTGTAAGGTTATACTGTACATGTCCTCTCATAAAACATAATGGTAGTTTTAACCGTGCCTTTTTAACGAAATATTCTTCTTCATATGAATAGATATTGTCAAGTTGCAACTTTTATCTTAGACTTCCTGCACCTGCCATCAATGTGAGGGGGGAGTATGTTATCTTATCACCACCTGAGCGTCACCACAAGGGGTCGCGGACTTGATTAGGTCTTCTCTACTCCTGCGATCCCAGCGCTTGGCGCTAAAAACAGCAACTTACTTCCACCTGAGAAACAACAAAAACAGTTTCTCTAGCATAGCCTGAAAACCCCATCATTTGTCAGCTTGTTTAAACGTTGTTTGAGGCGCTGTTTACACTGTACCGGTAGAGCACGGATTAACAGGACAGCAATTGCTCCGTGTACTATGTCCCCATGTCACGAAAACAGGACCGCGAATAAACCCAATTCATACAAGGTAGGCGCCCTTGGTAAAACTTAGGATTCGCAACAAAAGTCTAAGGGATCAGCTCCCCGCTTACATTGTTCCTGCTAATCCGTGACACTAATTTTGTTTTGGAGCAGTGTAAACGCTATTGGACCGAAACAACTTAGTAACGGATCAAAACTGTACTGGTACAGTGTAAATGTGGTCTAATTTACGCTTAAAGGAGGTAAACTTTTCTTCAAAAGTTAACATAGCCTGCAATAAAAACAACGTCTTCCCCTCCAACAATCAAAGATGACTTGCGCACTAAAACTGTATCCTAACTATATTAGTTTTGTCCAAAGTATCAATTCAAAATAAAATAAATTACAGCATCAATTGGTATAAAACAAACGCTCTATATATACAAAAGCATACAAAAATATACTATTTCCCGATTTGCATTTATTTCTCGATAAAGGATTTCAGCGCGAATAATGTACTCGAATATCACTTTGAAGTAGTATTTAAGAGCCATTGTATTTTTTCCTAGTCCCTCTAAAAGCTACATCTTAGAGTAAACGTAATAGATTTCATGATTATCGCATCAAAAGCATTGACACATGCCGGAAATTGATCCTTCCTGCAATTTTTGGCTTGGGAACATTGATTTTCGGATTCAGCACCAAAAATTACACAGAAATCCTTTAAAAAATCAATTTTAACAAGAAGATTGCACTGGATGGCAATTGGACAAAGACTACAACCTATTCCTACTGTACTGTTCTTCATTGAGTTTGCCATTAGCACAAAATCTTGTATGATAAAGGGCGTTTCTTTCTGATGTTCACAACCAAGATGGAAGTTTGATACATTTGAAATTTTGAAGAACTGTATGCTTTGAAACAAGGCAGCTCTCAAAACAACCACATTTCCTATAACAAAGATGGGCATTGATATGGACAAGAGATTAAAGTACATATTACTTTCGTATGCTCGTAGAAACCAGGCAGCTCCAACCAGATTTGATGTTCTAATGCTACTCTAAGATAGGCGTAGCTGGGTAAATAATTTGGTCCCTGACCTTCCTCAGAAAGAAGTTTTTTAAGATTGGTGTTCTGACTGAATCCCGGTTACCGTAAAAGCTCTATAGGGGGGCTTACAAGAGAGGCTGGCTTATTAGGGAGATGGTTTTGGATCTTTTACCTCATTGTTTTGTTCTCCCTGTCTTTGTCTTTCAGCTACTGAACTTGACCCAACTGCTCCGTTTGGTCATTCGAATCTAACTCCCTTGTATTCCTGTGTGTTTTAGTGCGCCTTCGCAGAAGAAGAGGTGGCTTGCGGATTAAAACCTTTTCTTCCGCGAAGGCGCACTAACACACAGGAATACAAGGGAGTTAGATTCGAATGACCAAACTAATCAATTAGTCAATTAGGCCAAGTTAAGTAGCTGAAATACAAAGACAGGAAAATAAAACAAAGAAGACAACAACAATTAAAACAAGGTAAATAAATATCTAATCAAAGCATCGGTGTCCTGACACACTTGGTCAAATACACAAATTCAACGCAGGTTTAATTCAAAACAATATAAAGATTAACATTTGAATTGTTTTAGCTAACTATGTGGAAAACATTTGGTCACCTACTGCATTGGATACTAGAGGGGGGCTTATTTCAGATTTTGGTCTTTGAAGGGAGGGGCTTATTAGAGAGGGGGGCTAAACGGAGCTTTTGCGGTATTTTATAAATAAGGGAGCAAGGATCAGCTAACAGACCTTCTTCCTCTCAGCAAAATGGCGAAACCCCAACTTCGGGCGCATGAAAGATTGGCATCCAATTGTTCAACTAACTACATTGTTCTGAGCAGCTTTGCGATGTTGTCCTTCAGTATCTTGTTGGTTGGATCAAGAGCCACTGCTTTTTCATAGTAATGCTTTGCTTCTATTTTGAAACCCTGGAATGAAAATGCAATCTTGATGATTCTTAATTCAGAGACGTCAAAACACAACTGTGTCGCACGGAAAGTTTTCGGACAAAAAACTTAGGACAAAAACATTTCCGACACTTATTGAAAATCGGAAATAATTTCCTTCTTTTACAGCTCATTGATCAAATCTTTCGCTTGTATTGTGGCGCAGTGGTGTAATCCTCTGTCTTTGCAGCTAGAACAGTCAGGCGGACAGGGTTCGATCCCAGGTAGAGCCCCACCATTTGAGCGTCATGACAAGGGGTCACGAACTCGATTAGGTCTTCTCTACTTCTGCGATTCCAGGGCTTGGCGCTAAAAAAAAAGCAACTTCACCTTCACCTATTAATGAGTTATATTTGCATAGAATTAACCTAATTTCAAGCAAAGATCAGCACTGAAAGCTTCAAGTCGAAGTAACATAAGCAAAAGCTATAACCAACAAAAATTTCGAACGTTTTTAAGGCCAATTCGGAAACAATTTTAACCGTCCGATATCAAAATAGACCATTCAGCTATATATAAATAGGCTTTCTAATCCGGTTCGAATGGTTCAAAGGATCAATTAAAAAGATTCCATCTTGATTGTTTGCATTCAAAAATCAGCCATTTACCATAATCTACCAAAAAAGTTGCTCGATCCAGGCTCTTTTGCTCAATAGCTAAAGGCTTATTTTACAGCGGCACAAAAAAGATTTTTTTTTTAATTTGAGCATAGACTTCAAATCTTTAAAAAACGTAATGCTAATGGCTATCATATTTTTCTTTGGATTGAATGGCTTGAAAGGAACCTTAGTTTACTGGCATTCCACCCTTGACTTTGTTGATATGTTGATCATTTTCAAAATACAAATACAGACAAATACATACAAATCCAAAATACAGCGTTATCTATATTGTAACTTGCTTGAAATTGTGACGTCATGAAATGTCTGAATCGTAAACCAGAAGAGCGACAGACCTCTACTTACCTACATTATATTCACAAAACCATGGTTTTCTTGGAAGTTTTTCCTATTATTTTCCTCTATTAATTTAGAGATTACGATGGTATAAATTTTTCAAAACTTTCCTCGACTTCTTTTCATATAAAGAAAGATGCAGTAATTTTGAAAATAACCAAGATATCGAGAAAAGTCAACGGTAGATCTCAACTATAATAATAATGGTTTTTACTCATTGAAATTGAATTCTGGCTTGTCTTAGCTTCAGCTTGTTTACACTCTGGTTTTATGCAAGCTGGCTGCANCTTACCTACATTATATTCACAAAACCATGGTTTTCTTGGAAGTTTTTCCTATTATTTTCCTCTATTAATTTAGAGATTACGATGGTATAAATTTTTCAAAACTTTCCTCGACTTCTTTTCATATAAAGAAAGATGCAGTAATTTTGAAAATAACCAAGATATCGAGAAAAGTCAACGGTAGATCTCAACTATAATAATAATGGTTTTTACTCATTGAAATTGAATTCTGGCTTGTCTTAGCTTCAGCTTGTTTACACTCTGGTTTTATGCAAGCTGGCTGCAGCTATTGAAATTGCGAAAGGTATGACGTCAGCTCGATTGATATAAACATAATCCAAAATGGGCTTTTGTTCTCAAAACAATAGAGAACAATACATCCAATTTATAATTATGACGTAGCACCATTGTTTTCAAAATTATTGGGTGGCTCGAGCCCCCTCCCCCTGCCCGCCCGCTTCTTACGGGCCTGAATGGCTACCTTAGCTGGTTGAATCAAAGCTGGTTGAACATGCGGGTATGAAACAGGCTGAGTTTGCCAGAGACTTACCCTTAAATGGTATATCACTCCAATATTCTGAAGAGCACTGAAATGATTTGGATCGAGGTTGATAACGTCTTTGTAACTCTGCAAAATGAAAAGATCAAAGCGTATTCATACAGACGACATGTCACGTGACTTGATCAAGTCGCGCTCGAAAATCAGACTTGGGGTAAATGAAGCCATTACAAAGTATAGCGTCGCACAGGGAATTTGAGAGTGTCTCTTTTATATATTGCAATAAATCAATTCAAAAAGCTTGGAAGCTGCTCAAATTATTCAAAAACTTTAGCAGATAGATAGGCGAATGTATATCTATGAAAGGAAAGCGACGAGCAACTTACAGCCGACTGACTTGGTGGTACTAATTACGAAATTTTCGACGCAAAGGCAAGTTTTTCACAGCTTTCTTGGCCTAAATTTTTGTTTTGCTTTCAAAAACAGCATGTTCGTGTGTTTATGACATAGGTTTAGGTCTGACTGACAATTGCCACCTATCCTTTCCCTACTCACTATCGCGAGGTAGAAATGTTATGCAACTTTTTTGCAAAATTCTTAAAGAAACCAATAGAAATGTTCTAAAGATTTACCCCAAAACAAGATGGCGTCGTGTTTTAAACGCTGCTGTGACGTCATGCCGTCTGTATCAATCAATCATAAGCATTTATTTCGTAGCATAGTGCGTCAAATCTTTGAAAAAAATTGTATGAATGAATGAATGAAAATGAATGGTTATTGCATCTTCCTTTTGATTTAATGGCTCGAAGGGAACATAGCCAAATTCCAAAGCCATGTTGAAGAAACATAGCCAAATTTCAAAGCCATGTTGAAGAAAGATAGCCAAATTTCAAAGCCATGTTGAAGAAAGATAGCCAAATTTCAAAGCCATGTTGAAGAAACATAGCCAAATTTCAAAGCCATGTTGAAGAAACATAGCCAAATTTCAAAGCCATGTTGAAGAAACATAGCCAAATTTTAAAGCCATGTTGAAGAAAGATAGCCAAATCTTAAAGCCATGTTGAAGAAAGATAGCCAAATTTTAAAGCCATGTTGAAGAAACATAGCCAAATTTCAAAGCCATGTTGAAGAAAGATAGCCAAATTTTAAAACCATGTTGAAGAAAGATAGCGAAATTTTAAAGCCATGTTGAAGAAAGATAGCCAAATTTTAAAGCCATGTTGAAGAAAGATAGCCAAATTTTAAAACCATGTTGAAGAAAGATAGCCAAATTTCAAAGCCATGTTGAAGAAACATAGCCAAATTTCAAAGCCATGTTGAAGAAACATAGCCAAATTTCAAAGCCATGTTGAAGAAACATAGCCAAATTTTAAAGCCATGTTGAAGAAAGATAGCCAAATCTTAAAGCCATGTTGAAGAAAGATAGCCAAATTTTAAAGCCATGTTGAAGAAACATAGCCAAATTTCAAAGCCATGTTGAAGAAAGATAGCCAAATTTTAAAACCATGTTGAAGAAAGATAGCGAAATTTTAAAGCCATGTTGAAGAAAGATAGCCAAATTTTAAAGCCATGTTGAAGAAAGATAGCCAAATTTTAAAACCATGTTGAAGAAAGATAGCCAAATTTCAAAGCATGGCTAACCTTTAGCGCCAGATCAAGTTGACTCAATTCTCTCAATGCGTTTGCTTTCATGTTGTGAAGTTCTGCATCCTTATCATTCGTTTTCAGTGCGTTGTTAATTGACAGCAATGCCTGTTAAATAAAAAAATTTAAGAAAGTTTAGTGGCTAGTCTGCATTTTAGCGGACCAACTTGATATTTCCCTTTCTCCAATTATGAAGGGGACTTTGCAATAGGCATACCTCGCACAGGCCGTTTCTTTGTTGCCGAGAAAGGACAGTTGCTTGAAAAGTTGTTTATCTTGCACACAAGGGAAGAAAGCGATCAAAACACATGAGAATTGTAATGCCTACCATTCAGCTTCTGAATTAAATAAAGAAATTGCCGCGACAGATTTTTAGATTTATCTTTCAACTTTCGATATATACTGATGTCTTTAAAGGGGCCTTTGCAACCGGCATGCCTTGCACATGTTATCTCTTTGTTGTCGCCATTTCATGGCCCATGCAAATGGCGACAACAAAGGCCAATAAAAAGATGGAACGCGCCGAGCATGCTGGTTGAAACAGACCCCTTTACAACCGTTTTTCGCGTGCACAACGCGACAGTTAGCCACAGTGATTTCAGGGAACCTTTTGCGGTTTCGTTTGCTTTGGTTTACTGCTTGAGAGTGTTCCCTTTATCTCCAATCGCTAATCGTTTGAAATTATTTCATATTATTTTATTTTCTCTTTAGCGAATTTTAAATGACGAAAAAATAAAAACATACCCCATTTTGTCGGTTTAGGCTCATCAAAAAATTTGCAAGTGTCTTTATAATCATGATTTCATTTGGCGTTGTCTTCAAAGCATCTTTCAATAATTGGATTGCGTCTTCTTTTTGGCCTTGCTCAAATACTGCTGTAGCCTGCAGTCGAAATGGCAAAAATTACTGCAAATTCTATAATGGGCAATAGGAGTCTAAGGTTGGTTCAAACGTCGAGCCAGGGTCACTCCCCGCTACAAGGAAAATGCCATGACATTACGTTATACTTTCGCAATCGCAAAGGAGGCTAGGGACTCTGTTTTATTGCGGGGGGGGTATATATTTTCCTGGGGTCCCTGTGGCCGGACCAAGAAACAGTTATTTAACAAAGCTTCACGTAAGTCAGCATCTTCTTAGCCTGCGTGCAGACTATACTCTTCCACTGCGAAGGAGTGCCAATGAGGATCTACGTTCTTTTTATCACTGTGAATAGCAATAAAATAAATAACATATTTGAACTCATCTGATTCGTAATCAAATTTGAATAGCAATTTTCCCAGTATCTTTCTTGGTGACTTTCAAGTACGATAATATTGATACAGTGCAATTTAAACCTTATGTGATTCATAATAAGTTATGTGTTTCATTGTTTAACTTTCACTTCAATCAGCCACAATTTGCCTATTGTCCTTTTGTTCTTTTGTTTACAACCCCACACCACGGTTCACAATTTTTTATTAATCCCGTCTAGAAAGCTGCTACGCATGCGCTTTTCAGCAAAAAGGGGCTTGGATCGAGCGTCCAAATCTTGTAAAGTTTGTCTACGCTTTCGCAGAGGAGAATTGTGAACTGTTTGAAGATGAAGCAAATTTCTATAATCAAACTGATAGTCGTCCTTCTGGCGCTATACATTGCCGTTGTTCTTTGTAAGTATGATTTTTCTTAATCGCCTGATATTTCACCTTAAAACTATCAAACTACGTATATTTTAACCATTCCAGCAATAATACTAAAACGGTTCGTCTTCTTCGGCGGTTTCGTCCAAAATTACAAACATCTACAACAAAACTAAACTTTCGAGCGACATAAATATCGTCTGCCTTAGCGTCCAAATAGAAAATCAACAAGGGTTCTCAAACGAATGCGACAACAAGGAAACTTCTCAGGTTCAGAAAAATAGCATTAGTGTTCAACTTACTCCTGCCGTGCTCCTGCCAGCAATACGAAGGGAAAGATTGGGCTTGACTTTTAGATACGCAAATCATGCTGGCGTGCGGACGTGTCTCTTGAGAGCTCCGCGAAATGTGATTGTCTTAGTTCAAAAAATGTAAGTTTACAAACTCAGAACTGAAATCAAAATTGAGCACAAAGCACAAACAAGTTTACCAGCGATTAGAAAAGTGGCTAGACAAATTCGAAAATTCTATGCACTTCATTAATACTCAGTTGGAAGATCAGAAGGCCATTACAGAGTCTCTTGTCAAACGAAATACGACGCTAGAGGAGAATAACAAAGATCTAACGAATCAAGTTACCAAACTCCAAGATCAAGTAAATCCCTTCGCCAAGACCATAACGACCTCGAACAATATTGCCGTCGCGAAACGATTGAAATCGGGGGTTTTCCCAAGCAAAAGGACGAAGACACCGTAGACCTGGTAATGAAAGTTGGCAAAGCAACGGGAATCTCAGTAGAAGAATCCGACATAGAAGCATGAGTAGTATATTTACTTTTGATTATCGGATTTGCTTTTATTGATTAAGAGTAGTTCTTGGTTTTCGTAGTTTCTTCGGAGCTTCTTAGTTTTCGTAGTTTCTTCGATGTTTGTTTTCTTGAACTAGATGTATTGACTTGGTTTGAGAAGTAGGCATTTACATTCGACTGTTGTATTGGAGCTTTGTTCAAATCTCCTTTCGTTGATGAAAGTAGATTCACTTTTAATCATTGGAAGTAGATTTACTTTTGATTATCGGATTTGCTTTTATTGATTAAGAGTAGTTCTTGGTTTTCGTAGTTTCTTCAAAGTAGGATTGCTTTCAATCACCTCTACAACCACCAGCCGAGATAGCTCAGTTGGGAGAGCGTCAGACTGAAGATCTGAAGGTCCCTGGTTCGTGCAGGTCGATGAACGACTGAACAACCACAGGTGGTGGTCTATTGCTTTCATAAATCTCCACTTCTTCCTCCATAATCCGTACCCTAGATCTCCAATACTCTTTCGCAATGTTCGTATAGGCAAGCTGCTTTGAATCGTCCCTTGTTCACGCTCTTCATTGAAAACTCACCATCATCATCAACTCCTCCAAGAGAAGAAAGAACGCTGCTACAAGGACTGGGTCGGTCGAGTAACCGTATTCTTCGAGCAACAAATACAAGTCAATCCCCATCTTGAAGCTGATTCTCATGAATAAGAAACAAATGCTAGGTCGTGGTGCTCACCTCTCGAACCCTCTCGCTTTTATAGAAAACTCCAACAAAAGTAAATCTACTTCCAATGATTAAAAGTGAATCTACTTTCATCAACGAAAGGAGATTTGAACAAAGCTCGAATACAACAATCGAATGTAAATGTCTACTTCTCAAACCAAGTCAATACATCTAGTTCAAAATAAAGTTTGTACAACTCGAAATAAAGTTTGTCTGGCACATATGGGCTTCCGTAGGGCTAGTGTTATCTGGCTAGTGTTTCTCTAATATCGTTAGCTTGGACGAGGTACAATGCTAGGGCGGCTATTGTGTCGTTATCGTTAGAGCTCATGATCTCCTGGAATTGTAAGTTAGTTGTAAGGGGCGCGACCGAAGTACGTAATAAAAGGTTCGATCCTAGGGTACCATAGGTCGGGCATACAAGGAGGAAATGTACCTCATATTCAATTAGACCATAAGGTAGTAGTTTTTACAAATACGGCCATTGACATCAAGGCCTTTGTGCAGTGGCGGACTGGCCCCTCTCAAAATCTGGCAAAAAGGGATTTTTCTCGTTGATGTCCCCTTTCGAATAATGAACATCTCACTATATATTGAGATCGCTCCTTGTTAGTAAACTAGGTAAATGAAACGTGTGCTTTAAGGCTTCTGTCAAAATATCGACGCCACGAGAGGACCTATGACAACCAATACTTGCCGTACAAAGTCTTATGACATTATCGGTACTCAAGTGAGTCAATAGCGACAACAGATTTGATCAGGGCTAGCAATGCGAATTTAGCTCCAATCAATTCGCAATAAGTTTTAAACAAATCCTGGAAAGTTAACTTGAACATAGATACCCTGCTGGTTGATTTTTGTGCTTCCAAAGTTTAAGTTTGCCTTCACCTCCAAAACAGAGCTTTGCCGCTTTGGCCTAAGCAAATTCTTGAAGAACAGCGAATAAATCAATACTAGCCTTGATAAAATTAGAACAATAATAAGATCATATTATATAGTATTTTCTAGAGTTCACCTATAGTGCATTTCTTAGTTTTTCTTTAATTTTCATTCTTAATTTCAATGTGGTTCAGGAATTTGCTTAGGCCAAAACGCCAAAGCTGTGGTTTGGAGGTGAAGTCAAATTTGAACTTATTTGAATTTGAAAGAATAATATTTCAACTTTGGAAGCACCAATATCAATAAACGTGGTGCCTATGTTCAAGGTAACTTTTCAGGATTAACTTAAAAGTTATTACGAATTGATTGGAGCTAAATTGGCATCGCTAGCCCTAATGAAATCTGTTACCTTTTATTTGGGACACCCTGTATACCGCGTGCGCCAAAAAAATCTATCCACTTTAGACAGACCACGATAAATCGTTCACTAGATTGATTTTGAAGATTTATGACTTAATTTTAGCTAAAATTCATAATTAGATTCAAGGATTTTTGTAAAATCTTTAGTCTTCTTTTTCTTGAGCTGCAATCGAGTTTCTTAAAATTTTCGGTCTCGAAAACACTGAAAACGATAACAAAACATCGACCAATTTCTCAAAAGACTCGACATGAATGGACAGAGAGAAAATTTTTCGTGGTGATTTGGGGATTTAAAAATCGATTAGTAATAATCTGCAGCACGAGCCTTAGTTCAACGTTGGGAAAATGTAGCAGTATATTCTTTTAATGAATAAAGTGATGTGGGATGCTAATTTATAAAAAATCTGTTACAAAATGGTCAAAATTCTATTTTAGCACTGGCAAACAAGGGATTTGTAGAAGTGTCCTCAGCCAAAGTAGAAGGCGTGTCCCTGAAAATTTTCCTGGGGGCTTTGCCCCCAGACCCTCTCAATTTAATACCCCCACTTAATTTGCAATAGCCATGCCGCTGATTGCGACGAAATTTTCTCTTTACCACACCCTCATTTTTTCAGGCCACACCCACTAGGGCCCCCTTAAGTCCTCCATGGCCGGTGAAAAATTATGAGCCAGTCCGAGCCAGTCCGCCACTGCCTTTGTGTCTTCCAGTCTCAATCAGTAATGTATGGTCACTGCATCTAAATTTGCACAAGGTTTTACGGTATTTAAAGTTCATACCAACAGACAAGTATTTTTCTAGCTGTAGTTGGGACTTGAAAGTTTTGTATGTGCGCAGCTTGCTATGTCGTAAGGAGCTAAGAAGCCTCGACGTGATGAAGTTAGTTCTGACTTCCAAAAATTATGGAAAATTGTGAAAATTTTATCCGTAACAATTTTGTTTACCTGGTTAGTAAATTTGGTAATTTTGTAATTAGTAATTTTGTTTGGCTATTTACCTGTTTACCTATTTACCTGTTTACCTGTCAATGTTGTTTACCTGTCGATTTTGTTTACCTGTCTACCTGTCAATTTTGTTTACCTATTTACCTCCTCTCATAGGACTGAGAGAGGAAGGGTCATTCCAGAGGGTAGAGTGTCCTATAGCGTCAAGTGCCAATTTAACTGAATTAAACCAGCTGACCAGCTGGGTATATTGCTTGGGAGGAATCTTGCCTCATTTAAAGCTTTTTTTACAAGAGTATCATCATTTAGGTGGGAGATTCCCGAGATTCTACACCATAATTTAATGATATGAACGATACCTGATTTCCTGCAAAACTCAGGTCGCATTTAGTTGCACTTCTATCTAATACAAAGTCAACCTATCAAATTTTCCTCTTCTGCGAGTTTGGATCCTTGTATTTTCGTAATGATACTGCGCTGTGTTTTAATAGCGAAGCTGAGTCGACGCTGAAGTGGAAACGAAGGACTTCCATTCGGCTGCGCAGCGTATTTATGAAAACACAGGGAAACAAACACACCTCTAGCTTTCACTTTACATAATCAAAACACATGGAAATCATTCTTGCCAACAAATACTTATATTTTTCGTAGATGTAAAAGTCCCTCTTCAAGTGAAGAATTTTGCTATCAAGCTACAAACATGGAAATTTCAGTCACCCAAAAGGGACTCAAAGAATTCCACAACAAAACAGCAACAAAGTAAATGCAACAAGCCACTCAATTTAAGCGTCAATCCATTCTCGAAAATCCTCCTTGCTATTAACTTCAACCATCCATTCTATTCCAGCATTCCAATTCTAGAGAAATACTACAGTCCAGTTTTTCCACATAGAGTTTACTGTGGCCCTGAAAAAGACGAGTCCGGGAAATACGATATTATCAAGGTAGAGCACTCGGTAAACGAAAGAGGATTCTATGGAAACCAATGTTTGGTAGAGGCCATTCGAGAAAATCCGGACTACCAGGGGTATTTCTATATAAGTGATGATATGATAATTAATTGGTGGAACTTACTCAAGCGGAACAAATCACAGATCTGGTTTGGCGATAGATGGTCCACGAACGACGAAGTATTTTTCCACTTGGGTACAGAACCGAAGGGATGGTTCAAATGGACGGATAGAGGGAAACGATGTCAAGAGACATTCTTGCAAATGGAAAATGAGACTGCCTTCAATAGAGCTGGCGTATTTCATACATATATGGCGAACACAAAAAAACAAAAGAATGTGTTTAGGTGCTTTGTCAGATATTTTCTACATCCCCGGAAAACATTCTGAAATCTACATGAAAATAGGCCAGAAATTTTACGACAATAAAGTCCACTTAGAAGTGGCTGTGCCAACAATCATTCAGTTTCTTGACTCAACACTAAATATGGAAATGTTAGATGGTATCTACCTACAAAAGAAATATTCGAATTGGGGAAAATGGACCCACAACACTGATACAGCATGGAGAGACTATAGCTATGGAATAGACTTCCTTCATCCTTATAAATTCTTCGGAAATAATGCAACAAGAAACACAGCAGAGTTTGAAGAAAGAGTCGGAAAGACGAGTACAAAGATCTGGAACGACCAATGTTTTGATATTTTGAGAAAAAATAAAACCTGGACGATTCATCCTTAGGGTCTGGGTTGGTATTTTGAATTTTTGTAAGCCAAATTCTGGAGATTTGGGGCTTTCTGAACTTGTGAGGCGCTCAAGGGTAGGCATGTGCTCTTATTCTTATTGTCCTATGTATGTCCATGAGAAAAAAGTAAACCTACCGGATGAGTCAGAAAAAACGTGGGGTGTTTGCTAATTTTTATTTATGCAGTGTAATTTGCAAATTCGTTTCTTTAAAGTTCATTGCATAGAAAAAAAGCTAACTTAGATATGAAAATTTGTTTGGTCGAAATCGGTCTTTCATTCCAGAATTACGAGCGATTTTAGTAAAATGGTGTTTCGCAAGATTGCTGAAATAGGCCTTCAATTAGATTCATATTCATGCACGTGTGACGTTTTAACCATGACAAACACATTGTTTCTCTACCAAAAAATTGAAACAAAGCATGCATTGTGTTAGAGCACAAAAGGAAAAACTAATGTTACTTATGTTGTATCCCTAGGGGACTAGTCATTTAATTGCCATTGTTACGTATACTAGCGATACTTTTCACCAAAATGGCTATATCACAAAATCGCAAATAAATAAGGAAAGATATAACCAATTTTAACAAACTAAATTTCTATAACTAATTCAATCTTTCTCCTACAATATAAAACTTCAACACTCCGGATTTGACTTGTTTTTCACCAGAATATGGCTTGTTCAACGTCCCACGTTTTGTCTGACTCACCCAGTATCTACCCAGTTTCTGGAGAATTAGTGTGATCTACTGTTCAAACAAGACTGGTTTTGGTACAGACATTTGCGATGAAATATATGTTGCTAAATCTAAAAGGAATCAGCTCTTTTTTAAGCACACATTTATATTAAACACCTAACTCTCCCACTATACTGGTCCTGCCTTTGTCTCCACAGAAACCTTCAATACACCCAGTCTTTATGGCCCCTGCAACATCATATCTACCTATGTCCATACTATTCCCAAAAAAAAATTGTCGTGTCAGACTACATTTGTCGCCTAGTGGAAAACAGGCTTTAAACGAACTTTTACGGTAGTCTTTATTTCTCTCCGTTTAGGCCACAAACATAATTGAAATGAAAGATTGAAATATGAAATATGAAATGCAAATGAGGAAAACCTGGTAAATTAGAAAACATGTTTGTACACACATGTCTTCTGAATGATTTTCAACTTCTCCGCAAAATATTTTTGGTTGTCTTCGTTCAGCTTTTCAAAGAAATGAGCAATAGCTACAATTCTTGCTAGGCACTGGTTGCTTTTAATTATTCGAGAATTGAGCTAGGTGGTAAAATAAGTTACATACCGTCTATCTATCTATAGGGTTCCACGTCCAATTGAGGCTCTGGATGCCATGGTTTCTACATACCGTATTATCTCTAATTATCAAACAATCGAAAAATTGAACTGAGATGCTGCCTCAGGGGAAATATTTAACAGAAAGACTAGGTGGTTTTGCATGAAAGAATATCGAGTTAAATCTCAAATATTTAAATGCTTATTCCGTGTAGCTATTTTGATTACTATATTTTGAGAATTTCGTAAGGCCGATTGAGAGCAAATTTAAAAACAACTTGTTTGCATGATAACCAGAAATGAACCAACGTCTTTAACATAACCTAGTACATCCTCTTCCTTGCACTTTCTGTAATTTTCTAATGAAGCGCCGCTCTGATATGTGATTATTGCCAGTTTTATGTGGAAAGGAGAGGCGTTTATTAGAGGGGGGCGATTATTGCAATTTTTGTGTGGAAAGGCGTTTATTAGAGGGAGGCATTTAGAGAGAGGGGTTTATTTGAGGCTAGACGTTTATAAGAGTAAATACCGTAATTTACTGCATCACAGAATAGAACAACTCAATCTCTTCCTACCGCCCTCAGTTTAAATGAAAAGTAATCAAAACTCACATGATTTCGTATGTACTCTGCGTTATGGCGATCGTATTTCAGAGCTTCAAGGAATGCCAGTTCACTTTCTTTCAATCGCTTCATTTGGTGTAGTAATATGCCAAGTAAATGTAACGTATTACCGTCTCTGCCAAGTGTCAATGCTCTAAAATTTAATAAGAAACGAATAATTTATGTTCTGAGGTGCAGCAAATTACGTTGACTAGCTGACTTTAGTTTATTCTAGTTTACTAAGGTCTACAGTATGGCCGTAAGCACAAATCTGTCGCTTTTGTAGTTGATGATTTAGCAATTTGATGACGTCACAACCTCAAAACTAGTTGAAACATAACAGATGTTGTAATTCCATGGGCAGTAGGAGACGCGTGGATTGCTTTTTGAAAAATATCGTGGTCATAGGTTGGGGTTATTAAGATTAAATTAGTCGCGATGTTTTCAGAGCGGCTTCCTGTTATTTGTAGCCACTTACAGTTGACCCGGCAGACGCTTAACAGGAAGCCGCTCTGAAAACATCGCGGCTAATTTAATCTTAATAACCCCAACCTATGACCACAATATTTTTCAAAAAGCAATCCACGCGTCTCCTACCGCCCATGATTAAATCAAAAGGAAGATGCAATGATCATTCATATAATCTTGTTCAAAGATTTGACGCCCAATGTGAAATTTGCGATAACGCAAATTAATCATGCAAAACGCTTGATCTGCTTTATTCGCGGACATTTTCACGTGACATCTAATTTGAGACGGAGTTTAAATCATATTGCTTACCTTCGATAAATTTTTTCTGCATCTTTAAACTTCCCCAGTGCTTTTAATTGACGTCCCAAATTGACAAAGGAGACTTTATGTGATGGCTGCAATTCTGTTGCTCTCTCGTACGCCTTCATAGCGGCATCACCATTACCTAATAAAAGATTTCATTCAAAATGACAGTATAAACGTCTTTCGTTTCATATGAGGCTTGTTTAGAAGGTTTAAAAGGGCCAAAAATTTTAATAAACTCCAGTATTATTGCTTGAAAATCACCAAGGAACCTTAAAAGTTGAACGCAAACATAAAATTAAAATGTAAGCTATTCTTGAATGAAATTCAAATTCAAATATATGTTTTGAGCATAAGAATATTTTTATCAATAACAAATGTCGTTTCGTACTACGGGTTATCATATGGCAATTCATACAGCCAGCAGAGTTGGCCAATCACAACGTTACATTAGAAGCAAGTCAGACGGCGTTAAATCCCCACACTGCCCTCAATTTCAGACAGACCGCTGTTACGTCACAATTAAAATACAAGCTTAGAATTGAAATATAAGATCTGCATAAGTTTGTTGATTGCTGGGGCTGTTTGAATTGCTATGTAATAAAGTTGTTACTAACTGAATTTGCTCGAGCAGTACCGGGATTACAATGCCCTTAGTATTTTTGTACAACCGCGAGCATTTTAGATCTCGGTACTACCCTCGTAATCGGTTCATAAAAAGTTAGACTTGCTCCAAGTCTATTCTGTGGTCCATCAGCGCTCAATAAAACATTATCTTTCATTTCTCGTTTCTCCTTCGCAGCGTCCTCGTCACGATTTACGCCCCCGCAGAAGTTATAATGTTTTATTGAGCGCTGATGGACCACAGAATAGACTTGGAGCAAATCTATAAAAAGTAAATATAAAAGATTCTTATAAAAATATATGTGTAGCGATACTATCAACATTTTGCACATATATATGGCTTGACCTTAGGATGGATACCATTTATCGCTTTTTCACTGGGTCAAAAATTCAGATCGTTGCAACATTTCCAAGTAGTCTGATTGGTTTGTGGAAACAAAAGTAGAATCCCATTCAATTTTCTACTGAGAGGAATTTTCTACCAAGTGGAAATTAGCTTTTAGCAACCAGAATAATGTTGAGGCCCGGGTTCAAGACCCAGAGACTTTGTGTAAATTACCTAGTAGTTTAAATATAAAAACATACCAATACCGCCGAGGAAAACACCATAATTATTGAAGAAGTCTGGGTTTCTGTTCTTCAATGATGCTTGATAGTATAACTGTTCGCCTTTTTCGGTTTGGCCAAGGGTATGGAACACTTCAGCTAAAACTTGTGTTGCATCAACGTAATCTGGGTAAATTCTGAAAATAAACGAAATTTTGTTGTGATTAAGACTGGGTGTATCATAATCAGATTTAACTACAGGGTGGCCCAAAAAAGTTGTTCCCCATTCATGCGGTTGTTGTGAAGGAGCTGTAACTTCTATTGTCCCGTTGTCGATACAGTTGCATTGGATATACTTCAACTTAGAGTTTGGGACCTTGTTTTAGCCAATCGGACAAGTGGTTGCTGATTTACGGCGCAAGAAAGTCAAACAAGTGAAAACTTCAAAAACAGCACTTTCTTTGTTCTCCAAAAATGCCAAAATCAAGTAAATACTGCAAGAAAGGGTTCTATAGCAGTATTACAATTTTTTCTAAAGTCGATAAGGGGTTAATTGTATTGTTTACTGATGACGCAACACCATTAACCCATTGCAAAATGCATAACAAATTCAAATAAAACGCTAGAACCTAATAGAAGTTACAACTCCTCCACAGCAACCACACAAATGGGCACAACTTTTTTGGGACACCCTGTAGATTGGTACAATATTTTTCTCTATGGAATCAGACGCTGAGCATACTTTACAACAGANTAGAGCTGTATTAGAATTTTGTCTACAGTTGATAAAGGGTTGATTGTATTGTTTATGGTTAACACAACACAATTAACGCATTGCAAAATGCATAAAAAATTGAAATAAAACGCTAGAACCTTTTCTTGCAATTATTACTTGATTTTGGCATTTTTGGAGAACAAAGAAAGTGCTGTTTTTGAATTTTTCACTTTGTTGACTTTCTTGCGCCATAAATCAGCAACCACTTGCGCGATTGGCTAAAATAAGGTCCCAAACTCTAAGTTGAAGCATATCCTATGCAACCGTACCAAAAACGAGACAATAGAAGTTACAGCTCCTCCACATCAACCGTACAAATGGGGCACAACTTTTTTGGGACACCCTGTATATCTAATACTGTATATTAGTCAACTATATCTAACATTGGATTTTTAAATTGTCTAAGATAGAACTTCGTTAACTGGATTTGTCTAATTTTGTATTACACATGGAATTGTCATTGAAGAAATGAAAACGTTTATCGTCTTATTGCCTGGGCAACAGGCTACGTAATTACAAAGCCTGCACTATTATTTTTCTACATTCAGGAATTTTTTCAGCCGTTTTTCAGTTAGTTTTCATTAAGCCTGAATTGTTGGCAAATTTGATGAAGAATCTTACGTCTGTTCATGGGCGTTAAGAAACGCGGTAATTATTCCTACAAAATTTGTTTCCTTCCTGTGTCCCTATGCTATGCCCGTGAAGGTCGTTGTTGTTGCACAGTCACTCAAATCAGAACACAGGGAAACAAGGAAAACCAGGCACAACAACGACAACCTTCACGGGCATAGGGACACAGGGAGGAATGGGCATAGGGACACAGGAAGGAAAAAAAATTTGTAGGAATAACTACCGCGTTTCTTAACGCCCATGGTCTGTTTTAAAGGATTCTGAGATGAAACCATTTTATAAACTTGCTTGTAACGTAAGAACTATATGACAGATTTTGACAAACTAAATTTCTGTATCGAAGCTGACATGTTGGTCACACAATGATGATCAGTTTTAAGGAATCTAATGAATTTGTAGCAAACTACACGCTTGCAAACTTTTTAACTTTTTTTGGTCAGATACTACTTTTGGCACACCTGGTATAAATGACACATGCCTCCAAACCAGGACGTATAAAATAACGGGTGTCCCAAAAAAAGTCCCCCAACTTGAAAAATGACCAAAAATTTGATTAAAAAGCCGATCTTCAAATATAATTTTTGGAAAGTAGATCATGGACAAATTATTTTCCCGGGTATAGTTGAACTTAGTTAGTTTAAAAATCAGCAAATTTAGCTCTTTTTAGGGCTGCCTGATTTTGGATTATACTGCAAAAAAGCACTGATGATTACCAGATCAATTCCTTTGTGTATATCAAGCTTCTAATTTGGTCATAAATGACAGAAAGAAACGCACACTATTATTAGAGCCTTGAAGGATGATGGAAAATCTCAAAATTTTGGCTCTTGTGTGAAATTTACTATGTTGCTTAAAAAGTATAGCTCAAGATAAGGACTTCAACGTGTAAGTTTTCAACCTTTTAAGTATTGAAAACAACAATTTTATCATCTTTGAATAAATTTGGATCATTGACAAAACATATCAAAACCAAATTTTATGATAGGTTTCCTAAACGAGTATTGGTGATTTCTTAAAAAGAGGGACTTTTTGGGAAATCTGGTAGAAGAGGATAAAACCACGAACCGTAGCGCATTTTCCAGCAAGACTTTCGCAGCCATATTCATATTCTTTTTCCTTTAACGGAAAAGAAGTATTTATTGAATTGAATTGAACGAATTTTCGAGAGAAGGTAAACAAGAGAACAAGAGCAGATTTTGTAACAATAGCCTCAGTTTCTTTTGATTAACACACCAATTCAAAGCGATTTCTAAACCGTGCGATTGCAATTGATGAATGAAAATTAATTTTTCCTAGGCTAGTCTCTTATTCGCGTTCATGTAAAGGGGCTGTATAAGCTAAATTTTCAAAATCCAAGACTCTCTTTCCCTATTGCAGGCAAATAGCAGATACATTGCAAATGAAGATATTTTCTACAGGTTTGAATGCCTTAGAATTCGCCAGTGAAATCACATTTTTCATACCATCAACGATTTTGGAGATGCAGCTGGATTCAGAGCCAAAAGTCTTAGATGTGTTTAGCCAAAACACACGAAAGCCCAATGCAGGCTTAAGAAATTCTATCACACGCGCCCTTTGTTTACTAAAATCTTATCCAGCCCCTGTAAGTCACGTACTTATAATGTACGCAAATTTCTAGCAGTTTTAATTTCCTATAATAAGGTACATTCTAGGAATGATTAAACTTCTTCAGTCTTCGGATGGAAGTCGATAGAGTGAACATGAAATCTTTTAACAACTGAAAAAAAAACAAATGGATACATCACCTATACATGCCTGCAAGATTGAACATTGCTTTGTAATGATAAGGATTGTGTAAGAGGGTTTGTTTAAAGTGAAATTCTGCTTCCTGAAAGTATAGAAATAACAAGCGATAACGAGACTGCAAGGCGCTGAATCTCAAACAGTAGCAACCTCGTTCCCAGGGTGTTCTTACGTCATACGCTAATCACCAAGCCGAGTAAACACTCTAGTACACATTGCACAAATTCACCCAAAATAAGGGCAGATTGGCAGCCATTATGAATTTGCAGTTGGCTAGGTAACGCTAATTATGCGACCTCGATTCCAAATAATACAGTAACACAGTAAGATTGTTGCTTTGTGACTAAATTATGTTGCTTTTACATACATACATACATGGTAATATCGAGTATATCCACAAAGGTTGTGGCTCTTCATCTCTTAGAAAAATAAATCAATAAATATAACTAAGATGTGTTACATAATATCTAGAGAAATTGTTTAAAATGTTAAAATGTTAAAAACGTTAAAAGATTGATAAAAATGACTTTAAGACGTCTTTTTCATCGTTCATTGATCCTCGCAAATAAATGATTCCGCAAGGCTGAACAGAATGCGGAAAGATTCTCAGCGTTTCTTATTTCTGTTGGAAGCTGATTAAAATATTTGCTCGCTTCATCTTGGAAAGTTCCGTTGATTAGTGATGTTTGAAGTTTCATTTCACCGCTGTTTCGAAGTGCTCTACCCGTTGTTTTGATCTCCAGCTTGTTTATATCTGGCCAGTTGTCACTGTGGATAGCTTTGTACGCTAGCTTTAGATAATTGAATTCTCTTCTTTCTTTAATTGGTAGCCAGTTCAGTTTTACAATATCATCTCTTGAACAATATCTACCAAGTACAAAGCTTGCTGCTACTTTTTGCAGACGTTGTAGACTGTTTAGTTGCACATTGGTTAATGGCGAATAAACGTAATCGTTGAAGTCTACTTTCGAAAATATTAGTGACTCTATTAGCTGTTTACGAAGNTAGAGTGAACATGAAATCTTTTAACAACTGAAAAAAAAACAAATGGATACATCACCTATACATGCCTGCAAGATTGAACATTGCTTTGTAATGATAAGGATTGTGTAAGAGGGTTTGTTTAAAGTGAAATTCTGCTTCCTGAAAGTATAGAAATAACAAGCGATAACGAGACTGCAAGGCGCTGAATCTCAAACAGTAGCAACCTCGTTCCCAGGGTGTTCTTACGTCATACGCTAATCACCAAGCCGAGTAAACACTCTAGTACACATTGCACAAATTCACCCAAAATAAGGGCAGATTGGCAGCCATTATGAATTTGCAGTTGGCTAGGTAACGCTAATTATGCGACCTCGATTCCAAATAATACAGTAACACAGTAAGATTGTTGCTTTGTGACTAAATTATGTTGCTTTTATTTGAATAATTAGGAAGTTTTCGAGAAAAAATTCGAACAGCCAATCAAATTGCCGAAAAGCGACTGGTAGAGCAAGGAACTCACTCTGATTAGAACTCACTCTGAGATTAGAACGGTAGAAATTCGGGCTGTTGATTTTCGACATATTGCACAGTCTTGAATTTGTGGAAGTTTGTGCTTTTACAGGTTATGTGGTTTTGAAGTGTTCTCCGAAATCACAATGAATGATTATCAAATTGAAATTAAATGCTGCATTGCCACTAAAATTGTTTCTTATATCCTTAATTAAGGTTTCATGTCGTTTACATTCAAAACGAAATCGTGAATTGCAGATAGATTTCTTGTTAAAAATATCATATTTTGCAAAATAGTATTGCTCAAAATAAGGTTTTTTATGCAGTAATTTTATCATCTCAATCCAGGAAGAACAAACTAACGATCATTTCTTAAATTTATTTGGTCTTTGACACAGAAACAGAAAATTTAAAGATCGGTAAATTAATCAAATTTTGGTGATTTTCCAAATGGTGCAAGTTTTTTTTTTACTCACCGACCCGGTATATGGTCTTTCAGAATATCATGTATGGCATGTCACAACGAAGACTTACCTCTGAATTTCCTAACAATGTTGCTAAGTTGTTATGTGAACTGGCATGCTTTGGATATAGCCTGAAAGAAGGAGAAAGAGAAAATTTAATGTTAAATGTTAGTTTTTGCATACTAACCCATAAACTTTCATATGTTTCCAAAGTGTGCAACAAACAACAATTCTACACAAAGTAGAAATTCTAATCAATCTAAGACGTACAATGCAATTCAATGCTAAATGCGCAAATAACAATGTTGTGTTGTTGTAGTTGTTGGTGGAGTTGTTGTTGTTGTTGTTGCAAGAGATGTGAAAACTAGGACGAATATAGTAAGTATAGGATCCTTCATGCAATACAGCGCAACTTGCAATGGCAGACACAATGGGGCGAGGGGGTGCAGTGGCCCCCTCAATGTTGGATAGAAGAAAGACCTTTTGTTTAAAAACAATGAAGATCAACAATACTTTTCAACTGAAACAACAGCTTCGCCCTCCCCCAATATTTGGGAAAGTGTCCGCCAATGAATTTGGGTTCATAAAATATCTTTTTAGACTTACTCAACCGCCGTCCTATAGTGATGGATAGCCTCCTCTATTCTGTTTGCGTCTTTCAAAAAATTTCCGTAGTTATAATGTGCCTTTGCATTGTGAGGTAAAGTTTCTACACCAGACCTACAAAGAAGAACAAAGTTCAGACTTCAAACCATAAATCAAGCCAGAATTCGGTAATACGCCAATACATCAAATCTTGAAATCCCTAACCCTAACCCTAACCCTGAACCTAGCCCTTCCCCTAACACCAAAACTAACCCTAACCCTAATTTATTTCGAAGTTAACCCTGAGTAATCGGATAGTTTTGTGTTTCCTGTTTTCTCTGCGGTTTCTTTCAAAGTGTTTTCACACCGACGCTTCACTGCATTTTAATGAAGCTGCGTGGGCACACAAGTGCATTCGCCTGTGCAGCGTCGTTATGAAAACACAGGGAAACAAAGAAACAGAACCGAAAAGCATCAAAGCGAGGAGGTGCATCACTCTTTCGAGAAAATGTTACGAGATTTGTGAAAACAAAGGGATATTTAGAGATTTCTGAAGAATTTTCTTAAAACAAACTAATTTTTTTACCTTTGAATTTACAAAAGACGCATGAGATTTTTAGGAAGTGATATGCCTCTCGCAACAATATATCCTATTGCTGATGTTCTGACGTGCCGTTTGATAGGGTAGCCAAACAGATAACAATTTGTTTCATAAGCAAACCTCAGAGAGTTGTCAAACAATATCTTCCTTCTTGATCAGAACCTTAGGGCATTATTTGACAAGATGTTTGAAAGCAGTAACGTTACATGATGGGTGTATATTCCTACCGCGACCCCCCCCCCCCTTCCCCCTTCATATTCGGGGACAGCCAGATGACTAGAACATTGATACAAGGTGAAATAAGGTAAATAAAAGAAGGTAAGTGTTTGGCTGACAGGAAGCAATATTTTGCTTCGAAAACAGGGCAGCATTTGAAGCAAAATTTCGGGGGGGGGGGCAGCCCAAGGGGACACTGGTAAGAATATACACCGCAGTAACTTTATTTAGAAAAATGTATCCTTACCGAAAAAGAGTTTCTCTGTTCCGCCAAACTTTATTTCTGTCAATGGTCCTGCATATGAGAATAGCTACTAAGATTGCAATGACAGCCATCAATAATGCTTCATATCTTGACGATTTTGATGCTGTCCTTTGAGACTCTCCCCTTTGATGATTTATACAATTTGCAAATCTCTCAGCTTCATGATTTGACTCTGATGATGCTGCTAGCTTTTGTGATATGAAACTGAAGCCATGGGCCAATAAAATACAAAATCCAAGGCTGCAATGAATGAAAATAATTTTGAATAGCTCAGAAGCGGCAACAAACCTTACTAAATATAAGAACAAACGCCAAAAAGAAAGCGGCGGGCGAATCTTAATTTACAATAAATGTTTCGAATTTTACACGGTGAAAACATAAATGAGGTCCCTTTTTAACATAAAATTTCTAAGATGACTTCCATAAAAATTTTGTTTTTCATTCTTCAGATCTGGCAAATGTTGCCAGATTAGCTCTTAGAGAATTTCCCCGAATTTGACGCATTTTCAAAGTATGGCGAAGTTATTTTCGTTAGACACAATATCCCTTCAGCTATAATACTATTTAATAATACAAAAGTTTACAGTTTCATAAATTAAGATCATATATAAACAAACAAAAAACGATTCTAGTCTAACGACAAATGCTATTCCTCCAGGGAGTCGTGTTGTAATTGGTTTCAACTCATCAAATGTACTTTTAGTCGCTTTTTAAATTGGCGCAAGCCAGGAAGCTCCCTGATACTTATAGGAATTTCATTCCAGGCCTTAAGAGCTGAATAGGAAAATCTTTTTTCGCATACTCTAGATCGTACCTTGGAATCTGAAGATCTCTAAAGAATCGCGTGCTATAACTAGAGTACTCCATCTTAGTTGGAATTTATTCCAGAGATTTTCTGGGCAGAGTCTTTCGTGATCTTATAGTTATGTTATTGTGGCACAGCGTGGCTTGCTGAAAAATCTTAAGGGTAAAATCGAAACAGGTTTAATTATCCCTTCTCTCAATCATAAACTAGATCTAAAATGATTAATGTTTCTCTTTGTGTCTTTTCTGTTTGTTTTATCAGCTAAAATACAGAACAAGAAAAGATTCTTACCTCGGTATATACAGAATTCTCTCTGCAACTACAAAACCAACTCTGATAAATAAATTCGAAGCAGGAAGAAATGAAATGACCATTATAGATATTCCAATAAAATTGACCTTTTGATTTCTTTTCTGAAAGAAAAAACACCAAGAAAGCTAGATATCAATAAAAATAAACTATGAAAACAATAAATAGGTTATAGACTCCAAAGCCAACCATCTATGCCAGAGTTGAATCAAGGAATAGACCTGATTAGATCATAATGTTCTGCAACTGTTACACAACAAAATCAGCTAAAAAGGAAAGAAAACAACGAGAAATAAGGCCAGAAGGCCAACAGACTTGCCTGTGTATAAACTGGACCATTCTTAACCCACTTCGAGTAAATCTATCGATGATTAACTCTCTGAAAAGTGTTCCGAGATCCGAAGCAACTTCATGCCACAGCTAGCAGTAATAATACTGAGAATGGGGGTCGTGCTTTTGTTTTCCTTCACAAAATTTACCAGATTTGGAAGCTCGATCTAAACCTCTTTTCTAGCAAGTAAAAAGGTCTATTGTACTTTAGTTATTTATGCTGTACGAAAAACAAACTCTCATAATGTTGTTTGAAACATTCCCCAGGTTTAAATGTTCAGAAGAAATGAGCTTATCATACCGTACATAAAGGTATATGATCATGCAGAAAAAGAATTTTGTAGTTAATCGAGACCTATACCACAATCAATTTTGGATTTCCTAAACAGTACAACTTTATTTATAGTCACCAGGTAAATATTTCTGTCTTATGAAGTCTTTGAGAATTTTGATTCATTCCAAAACGTATTTACTTCACTTTTATCTTTTTAAAGACAATTGACGGAGTTATAAGGCAACTTAAGTTAGGGGCCTGGGCAATCTAAATATAGCCTGTTGTATTCCATTGCATTTGATTATCTCAAGAGATTATCAAAACAATTGGACAAATAGAGGCACGCGGCCTTCTTCTGTTCTATTTTTTAACTAGACGCTATATATCCGTCAATAGACCTATATTTTGATAAATTTTGTAGAATTTCCAAATGTGGACAAAAGTGACAGAAGCTCTAACGCCACTCAATCGAACCTTTCGTATAAACATGTATAAAAATATTGCTTGGTCCAAACTCTTTTGTAGAATAGCTAAGAGGTCTATAATCTTTAATAACGTTTTTGGTTGTGACTCGCTATAAGAAAAGACGATTTGAATCGACGGTTGCAACAAATATGAAAGAAAGATGCAAATCTTTTTATCACAATATAACAAAAACTTACATTTTTCTCCCATAGCAATGTTCCTAGGATCAAAACAGCAAAACTGAAGAACAATAACAATGAATAGATATTTCTGACGTCAGCATATGATTCCACCAGTGGAATGCTTCCAATTTGCCAATCATATGATAAGTGACGTGGATACAGCAACAACCACATATTGAAAGTACATAGATAGCAATACGTCATAAATCTAGTTGAAATATTAGGCGCAAAGGATGCTGGATTATCTTCTTCGTTGAAAGCGGGGAGTTGGCCATTCAGCATGCTTAGTCTAAAAGCCATCAGAACGGCAATCTACAAATAAAATAAAGCTAAACAAACGTAATAACATCAAAAAGGAAACTTTTTGGACGATAAAATTTCCGCAAATAAATTTCGGCGCATAAATTTTCCGTCAAAGTTATGTAATATTAGCGAAAAAATTTCGGCCAAATCTTTGTGCGAATTTAACCATATTTGCAACTTTGAAAAACAAGAGTCAGTGGGCGCTTTTCATGGAGAAAAAACTGATTGGTATTACTAAAAATATATTTCATGTTGGGATCAAAACAATGTAGTTCTGATAAAAGATCGATTTATTCTGCAAAGGGCAATTATTTATCTGAAAGAAGATCTAACAAGCGTTTGAAGAATCCTCTATTTTCTTGCATCTTATAGGGTACAGTTTTTTATCCAAGAAATATTGCAGAAATCCAAAGATGTTAGCATGACAAATTTTCGACAACCATTAGATTTCGGATAAATACATTATTGGACAAATTTGGCCAAATACTTTCAAGCCAAAAACTTTTCGTTCTTAATGTGAAAAAAACATTGTGCAATCCTATGTCCGGAAATAAAAAGACAATTTCAGGATTATTAATATAATCAAATTTTGATGCTTTTTCGAAACGAGGTTAGGTCACCCGATGGGTGTCAGGCGTGATCATAGAAAGAGGAGCAAAGAGCAGAGTTAACACACTTTGGTTAAAGGGAATAACCTGAGTTAAAAGATGAGATCTCATAGGTTTATAAATAACCTATTGTATTTGAAAAGCCAGCAAGTGGGCAAAGAAAGCAAAGCCAAAGAAAACAATGGAGTGTTTTGGTTTTGGTTTTTCTTTATCCTATTTATAGACGGGCGCCTTATAGCTCAGGTCATTCACTTTAAGGTTCCGTCGTTCAATGATGTTCTACTCGAGAAACATCGCATGTTTCAGCGAAAATCTAACTCACCGTCCCAAGTAAGATGGAGATCCGTGTGACCATTTCCTTCAGCTTTTCTGTCTGATATTTATGCTTGTTTGTCATATAGCTGAAACAGAAAAATTAACAGATTATGAACTATTTTACAAGGAAGTTGCCTGTATCTAAAATCTGTCTCAAATTAGATGTCGCCTGAGATTTGCGATAACGAAAAATTAATCATGCAAAACATTTCAGTCGTTTTTATTCGCGGACATTTTCACGTGACATCTAATTTGAGACAGACTCTAGTTCACCAAATATCTAAAAGACTGCAAAAAACGATGTCATTCGCATAACTGCAAAAAAGACATGTTCAACATTATCGCCATTGGAACGTCGACGAATTTTCAAAAACATTGAATCCATATTGCATTAACTTTTTGTAAGAGCTATGGACCTGTCCATGATGCTATCTGGCAAGTAATTTTATGTGTCTGATGTTAGACTCAGATAGAAATACAATGTTCTAGTACAGGCCTTATAGACATTACACTATTTCTGGCAAGTTTAATATATGTCTATCTTAGGAAATCAGTACAGAATTCTTATAATCTAGATAAATAATCTAAGTGTAAAGCCTGGTTTCCATATGATCTTTCTTGTCGTTCCCGTCGCTGAAAAAACGTACCAGCGACCGTAGCGACACGAACGATTTTATGGAAACTATCACTTTTTTCTGCCAGCGATCGTAGCGACGCGAGCGACACCCTGTCGCTGAGATAGAAAAATTTCTATCCCAGCGACGCGAGCGACTGCCAGCGATCGAGTTTTTTTAATGGAAACCACTTTTCAAAAAGTCAGCGATCCCAGCGATCGCAGCGACGTTCTGCGCATCTGCGTATTTGAGCCCAGTCTAATTATTTTGAGCCTGTGATGCAAACTGAGCGACAGCAGCGATCATATGGAAATAGCTCGATCGCTCCCGTTGCTCGCGTCGTTCATGTCGTTCGTGTCGTTCTTGTTGCTGAAAGAATTTCCAGCGACGGGAACGACAGCAGCGATCATATGGAAACCATTCGATCGCTACTGTCGTTCGCGTCGTTCGTGTCGCTAAAAAATTTACCAGCGACGGGAACGACAGGAACGATCATATGGAAACCAGGCTTAAGGTTGTAACCTAGGTAAGAATTCTTGTTCAAAAATTCAGGCAGTTATGTATGTATCAATTTGCCACAAAAGTAATACAATGATTAAAAGATAATAAAATAGATACAATACAATTTAATATAATGTTAATAAATACATGCTAAAAAAACCCCTAATTATAGTGGCAGGGATAGCATTAAAAGGTCGAGTTAACCTTATTTCCATAATGGTCCCCTTAGAGGTGGTTGCATAAACAGAAAAACTAAAAAAAAAATTTTTATGTGCTTATGGATAAAGCATAATTTAGTAAAGCCGAATCATGAATGCGAGAAAGGACGTGATGTCTTAGTAGAACACATATATATACGTCATTTTCTTCTCTCTATAGATTTTGGAAAAAAAATGTTGATGGCTCTTGATAATTCTTGTCTGCATTTAGAGAACTCTTAAGAATTCCTTGAGAATTCTTTAATATCAATGCACACAAGACCTGCAATTTAAATATATTTTAGACAATGCCATTGAAACTTATTCTCCTCACCTTACTAACTCCTCTTTGTTCTGCAACACATCATACGCAATGCAAGCTCCAAAGACAGTGATTCCATTTTCTTTACAAAGCATTGCCATGCTACCAGTAATAATACATATAACAACCAAGAACTTGCTTTGAACCTACAAAACATACATTTGAAGTGATTAAATTTTTATAAAGCGCCTATCTAACAAACAATGCAAAGTTCAAAATTGTTTAGCCACAACCGAGCCTCAAAAATACCAACTCCCAACGAAGGCAAACTTGTTTGAGTTACAAGTGGTTCCAGTTATCAGGAGTTTTCCCGCACTTGCTCTAATAATTTGGCGGGGTGGGGAAAAATTTGAAAATTCAATAAATGGGGGTTTTAAGTAGTGGGGGGGGTAAATATCTCAAAATGAAAGTATTATTTCAGTAACTTTTACTCGATTTTGCTAAGATAAGGAAACTTTTTGCTTACACTTTCAATGAAATAAATTAGCAGGGGGCTCAATAAGGGCAGGAGAATATTTTGAAATCTGTTAAATGGGGGGACATCAACTTAGCACTGGAGAATAAGCCATTGAAAGGGAAGTGTTAAATTGCTCGAGATACTAATTATGGGTTGAGTTAAATCGACAATGCCTAATTACCCTTCCAAACACAAATTTGTTTTTGATCGCAGACTTTGCTTGTGTCATGTAATTCGAGATACTGTAGACTTTAGTAGTATAGTAGTTTCTATCTCTATGTTAAATGGCCTCGGGGTAGTCACAGCCTTTTGCTCCTCGAGGTATCGTTCAAGTAGTATTGTATTGTAATTTTGTTAGTAGTGTAGCTCGCAATATGTATTGTAACTTTTTAATGGAATATATAAAAAAAAAAAAAAAAAGTTAAATCATGTTCAAGTTATTCAACTGTGTCCCTATTTAATTATCCTTTAAAAGAAAAGATAATTACCTTTATAGCTTTGTGTCCAATGTTGTTATTTTCTGTTTTCCAATTCTCACTTTCAGAGACTATCCTATGATTGAAAGGAATTTGAATGGAATTATTAGGAAAAGCAAGGTTTCAATGCTTAGAGTTATAGCCACAGGTGAGCAAAAAACCCTTGAAATTTTTTGAGTATGTGTAGAGTATATCCACACAGCATTTGAAAATATTTTGAAAGGAAATTCTAATATAATAATGCTAAAATCTTTGCATGCAACAAGACAATTGCATCAAAATATATTATTTGATTATAGGACAGTTACCAAAGTTTTGCTACCTCTCAAGAATTCTTATCTGCAGTTGGAGAATTCTTAATTTCTTGAGAATTCTTTGATAGAATATACTATACTCATCATATCAAGTATAACAATTTGAAATAGGATTAAAAGTTAAGTGCAAGAAAAATTCATTAAAATCTTTTACCGTGCATAAAGATGGAATGAGATGATGAACAGCATGCATGCCAGGACTTCAGCTCTTCCGACTACACCAGTAACCTTAAGGATTAAAAAAACTTGTTTAATGTCCTTTGCAAAAGAAAGTAAAGTCATTTGAGGTTTCTTCAAGATTCTCTTCCCATGCTCTAAGATTATGTGGCCAAAAGTATCATTCAAAGGAAAGTTTTACAAGGTATTTCCGCCATTAAGGAATATCTCTACCCTATTACCTTACATTCAAATACTTGCACTCATAACCAAAAAGTTAATACTGTTGAAATTTTTAAATCACAAAATTGAGAGAACAAAGAAGGAACACAATACAGTACAGGCCTTGCACACATTAACGTAGTTTTCCTGCCTGAGAATTCTCAAGAATATCATTCATACGACTCAAGAATTCTTATCAGAATGTGAAGAATTCTTAAGAATTATTGAGAGTTCTTGTCATTTTAATGTGCGCAAGGCCTATGTACATTAATGTGTACATTAAAATTCACAAGTTTCAGATGTTAATAGTTTCGCACAACATTCTGTTTGAAATTTGTTGCTTAATATATTGGTTTTCATTTGTTGCTTTTCCTCCTGTCATAGAAAATTGTTGTCTGAGTGTGACATAAGCACAATATGCTGATACTCGGATATGGGCAAGTTGGGTGACCAAAGTAAAATCTTCATGAAATAAATTGAAGAAATCTGTAGTTCTTGTGATCGACAACAATTACTGGAAAGTTACGTAAATCTTTAGTTCAATAGCTTATGCACAGCAACCAAGATTAAGTAACACATAGCTTTTCGTATATGTGCAAGTTATCGCCAACACAGCACACTTTCCAATTTGGATCAGGTGCCGTCTTTTATGTGAGGTAATAGGGTACAATAAGATAAGAAACTGCAACCAAATAAAACAAGATCTCACCGCTTCTGTATGGACTGGGTGAACAGCAAACACTGCGCTAGCAATAAATGACAACTTCAAATTATGAAAAATGTTGGCTTCACAAAAAATGAAGAACATCACAGACACCACTGCATGAAGTAGAACATTCACAAAATGGTATCCAAATGGGGACAGACCATGAATAAGGTAGTTTAGTTTGAATGTCAGGACAGTTAATGGACGATATGATTTATGGCTTGTGTTCTCTTGCATTGATTTACCCCAAAAGTCGTTTTGAAATAATTGAACAATTCCTGTCTCTGGACGCAGATCCATATTTTCCTTGATGGCAAATATATCATCGTGAACAAGGTCACAGTCTAAGCTATTCCAATAGCAAACAATGGACAGTGTTCCAACCATCAACTGTGCAATGATCTTTATTTGTTTTGGATTCCCCTGCATCATATCAGCTTAGACTATTTCCTTGATACCCTAGAAGAAAAATGTATGCATGCTTACAGGCATAGCTCAGATGCAACACCACAAACAGTTCAATTTACTTTTAGATTTGCAAGAAACAAAAAGATGCTTTTTTTGATTTTGCATTTTTACTTTAGACTGCACAAATCAAAGAAAACTTCTGGATGCAAATGCAATCAATATGCGATAAAATCAGATCAAATCTTTTACAAAATTTTAACTTTTGCTTGCAAGTATTTATGCAAGAAGCTATCAGTTATAAATGTGGCAATTTTGCAGTCATATTGAACACAATACTTTAAAACTTGTCCAAACAATACACAAATATTTGTGATTATTTAGTGAGACAATTCAACTATGATAGTTTCCATGAAGAGATCCTGTGTGCAGTCTGCAAATTTTGCAACCTGCACTTCAATAATAGTTCATAGCTGTTTGGATGGACAGAACCTGCATCAGATCCTACACATATTATTAGTGGAAACTAAGGTTACTTTTGCAATGCATTGTAATTCTGTGATGATTTTGAATGAATTTAAGATTTGCATGTGCTTAAGATTTTCAATTGAAGAAATTATATCAAATAGCAAAAGCACAGAACAATAATGACACACAGGTAAAAGGTCAGTTTCTAAAAGATTAATCTCAAAATTTCTCCTCACTCAGTTTTCAACATTTTCCAAATAGACTAACACTCTTGTCATAACAACTTTTACTCTTTGCAATGCTAGTCTTACATCCAAGGCGATAAAAGCATTCTGTATCCATTCTTGGGGCCTCTAACGATTAATTGAAATTGGCTGTCAAGTCGATTGAAGGATGAAGGACCTTGAATTAGGCCCAATTTTTTAATTTGTGTTTGGCGCCATTTTTCCCTGCTAAATTCTTTCACACTCTCACCCAACCGATTTTGACCAAGAGCAGAATCAGCTACAAAAACTTCTTTGCTTTAGTGTCTTCTTTCAAAATAAAGATAGATCTTCAAGACTTCAAGACTCTGCCTTCATCCGCATCTTGTGGACAAACCTCTTTCCTCTCTTCCTCTTTTACTGAAACTGATCAAACGATCAATTCATCATTGTTCCCCTGTGTTCTTAGTGTTTTCCTTGTCAACCCCCAGACGAGGCTGCACTGCCCCAACAATTTGTCACAGAATGATAGTGCCAAATGTGTGCCAAATGGNTTGGATGGACAGAACCTGCATCAGATCCTACACATATTATTAGTGGAAACTAAGGTTACTTTTGCAATGCATTGTAATTCTGTGATGATTTTGAATGAATTTAAGATTTGCATGTGCTTAAGATTTTCAATTGAAGAAATTATATCAAATAGCAAAAGCACAGAACAATAATGACACACAGGTAAAAGGTCAGTTTCTAAAAGATTAATCTCAAAATTTCTCCTCACTCAGTTTTCAACATTTTCCAAATAGACTAACACTCTTGTCATAACAACTTTTACTCTTTGCAATGCTAGTCTTACATCCAAGGCGATAAAAGCATTCTGTATCCATTCTTGGGGCCTCTAACGATTAATTGAAATTGGCTGTCAAGTCGATTGAAGGATGAAGGACCTTGAATTAGGCCCAATTTTTTAATTTGTGTTTGGCGCCATTTTTCCCTGCTAAATTCTTTCACACTCTCACCCAACCGATTTTGACCAAGAGCAGAATCAGCTACAAAAACTTCTTTGCTTTAGTGTCTTCTTTCAAAATAAAGATAGATCTTCAAGACTTCAAGACTCTGCCTTCATCCGCATCTTGTGGACAAACCTCTTTCCTCTCTTCCTCTTTTACTGAAACTGATCAAACGATCAATTCATCATTGTTCCCCTGTGTTCTTAGTGTTTTCCTTGTCAACCCCCAGACGAGGCTGCACTGCCCCAACAATTTGTCACAGAATGATAGTGCCAAATGTGTGCCAAATGGTACCAGTACCACTGCCTACAGGTGGATAATAAACACATGGAAAAAGTCCGAAAGCCTACAATGCTGTGAGAGAAATTTCAAACTTTTTCTCAAACGCATCACCAATAAAACAAAAGGTGTGTATTGAAGGATGTTTTTCCATCACCTTATTAGTTGGGTAAGAAGATTTTTTGAACCAGAAAACATTTCTCGTCGGTACCAACCCCTCTGTAAATAATGAACGGTCGCTAATAGACGCTCAGGCTGCTCAGACCGCTTAGGATCGAGCAACTGGACCCTTCTCCCCCCCCCCTCCCTCCCCGACATTGACATGACTGACATGGCATTTCACTTATCTATGTGNCCCCAACAATTCGTCACAGAATGATAGTGCCAAATGTGTGCCAAATGGTACCAGTACCACTGCCTACAGGTGGATAATAAACACATGGAAAAAGTCCGAAAGCCTACAATGCTGTGAGAGAAATTTCAAACTTTTTCTCAAACGCATCACCAATAAAACAAAAGGTGTGTATTGAAGGATGTTTTTCCATCACCTTATTAGTTGGGTAAGAAGATTTTTTGAACCAGAAAACATTTCTCGTCGGTACCAACCCCTCTGTAAATAATGAACGGTCGCTAATAGACGCTCAGGCTGCTCAGACCGCTTAGGATCGAGCAACTGGACCCTTCTCCCCCCCCCCTCCCTCCCCGACATTGACATGACTGACATGGCATTTCACTTATCTATGTGACATTTTCGCTGGCTCCTTCTTTGGTTCTTCAAATTACAACAAATCCTAGAACAAAGATCGACTAATTCCAGAAACAATTCGGTGTTTCAGAATTTGTTGAAATAAGGATTACATTGCGAAGCCCTAAAAGATTTGCGACCATCTGTGAGCAGGCACGCCGCGCGATGTTTTCAAACATAACATCGCAAAAATACATGATATTTTATAATTCTGGCATCAATTATTTATGCAAACTGCGGGATTTATAGCGATAAATTTAGTAACAGTTGAAATTTCAATATCTGTACTTTCGTGTTATTATTCAAGCCATTGAAAATCAGGGATTTTCAAACGCCGGCTTGGCGCTTTTGTGTAAACGGTTGCTAGGTGACTGCATACAAAGGGAGACGCACTAACAAAGTGGGATTGTGGGATAACATATCAAAAATATTTCAACACAGCTTAGGAGGCAGTCAAGATTTCTCGTAGAGAGGAATCGAAGCTGCTGATAGATAGTAGGATTCATATAGCCATGCAGACCGAACTCGTATCAATCGGGGCGAAATTAACCCCACAGGATTGGAAGGCATCAAATTATGCTCACTATTTCAACTCAAAGAAGGAAGTTGAGCAGTCAAAACTCCTCAGAAATGCAACTCTTGAGCTGTGTGGAAAAGCTGCGGAAAGGGCAAGATATAACCAACTTGGGGTGACAAAAAAGTTGGATGGGAGACTCAGAGATGTCACATCATGGAAGAGTACCGTTGATAAAGAAAAGCTGGCAGTGGCGAACGAAATGCAAGCCCTTCGATATCACATAAATTTGTTGAAGAATGCCCTAAGTGCCACGGAAGTTCCCCTGGAAATTCCCAAAAAGGCCTTGGCTGTAAGGAGAAAAAGAACAGGCAGTGATCTTGTGAGAGATCAAGTCGAAATTGAGTTGTATAAGGTTTGTCTGTGTTTCATCAATTTTTGTTGTTGTATTTCCGTGTTATTGAAATTTGATTTTCTGATTACCCTCTCTCCGCAGACATTAGACAAGTTTAATGAGAATGCTTCTGTGGTTTCATGATTTGATTTCACGCCTTCTCGTTGCAACTGAATCAAGTCATCGATAAATAAAATATAGCTTCCCTAAAAATCTTACAGATATCTTCACATAGTTCCTGCCTTTTTGTCTGATAAATAAAATCCGCTTGTCTAAACAAATTGAATCAAACAAAGCAATTTATAAAATCCAATTGCTCTCAAGCCAAGGCCGATTGTGCGCCATTTTATGTCATTGATTTCCGATTGACTTCTAGACAATGGAGGTCGTTGTCAAAGACGCGGTATCCAGGGAAGTCAATGCGCTAAGGCCAGCTAGCCACAATTGAAATGGCGGAAAGTGTGTGGGAGTTTGGGGGATTTCGTGAGGATGAAATGATAAAAGATCAATTAGAGTACAAAATGGATTGTAAACAATTATAATTTTTACTAACGCAAGTTGTCTGTATAAAAAAACAAACAACAACTGTCACGACAAAATTGGACGAAACTTAAAAGGGAACTGGGACCGAATCTACGTAGGTAACTGCGTCTCTGGAGGAGTTACGAAGAGGTTCTTCAAATGTGCATTCTTTCGCCATCCCGCACAAAAATGTGGTCTCATGCAGCTGATTTTGTGAAGGAAAAGAATTCATCAAAAGTATTTATACTTGATGAAATATTACTCCCACGTTTGAAATTCCAAGTTGCATAATATGCAAGTAATGTGAGGGGGAATTGAAGTTGTCGATAAAATACTACATATCTAAAATTCTAATGCGGTATACACTCTTTTTTTTATAAGAAACTAAGGTCCAGGGTTGGTAGACAGTTTCTTAAATTTTAGGGCAATTTTGCTACCAAAAGTTTCTTATGTGTTTCTTATATTGTTAATGCCCTAAGTATAGAGCCAATATATTTTTGTTAGGACGGCTTCCAAATTACTTTGTAAGATCTCAAAACATGTTATAACATAATTCGCACTCAAAACAATGTCAACAAATCCTCTATTATTGTACAGTGTCAAAACATTTTCGAGTGACCTGGGAAAATTAAAGCTATAAATTACAAAAGTTTCTTAGTTTATTAAGGTCAGGTAGGGTAGTTTCTTAAGTTTTGAAAAATTGAGCCTACCGTTTCTTATAAGCTGATTCTTATAAAAAAATGAGTGTAGTTAGCTGAAGCAAAGGTTTTTGTCAGAGAATTCATCCTAGCCTGTCTCGAATTAAATGTCACGTGAAAAAGTTCGCGAATAAAAACAATTGAAGTGTTTTGAATGAGTAATTTTGCGAAATCGCAAGTTTCACCATAGTCAATAGAAGTCTCCAGTCCATTTATTTTCTATTGACTATGGTTTCACATGACATCTAATTTGAGACGAACTTTAATGTACAGGGTTTGTTTTCAATCAGATTTCCAGCGGGCTAATATTTCTTTCAATTTGCTCTTTACTGCAAAAAACTGATAGACGCAAAAAAATTAATTCCGCGAGCCCTTGCCTCAAAAAATTATAACAACACTCGTTGCTATGCAATGCAACTAAAAAGCTCTATTCGTCGTAGAACAAAAGGCCGAGCATTCTGTGTCCATTCCATCCGAAGGCAGGTGTTGCGTTGTGCCGTCAGTAGAGACTTTACGAAACCAGGACAGCAACGTCAGCCAGAACGTCACCTTTGTGTCCTGCGAACAAGTTTGTTTCCTATAGGCTAAGACGAGACCACCTTCTTCAGTTAAACGTTTGAGAGCCATAATTTTTCCTTGAAAATTAACATTTAAAATGTGCGAATTTACTTCAGAGGCCTAGATCTGCAGTACAGATACAGAACGACAGAAATGGGATTTCCAAGTTTAAAAATTGAAAAGGACAACTTCTTAGTCTCTCAAGGGAAGCAAATTCGCACGAAAAACTAGGAATACTGTTTAGTTTTACTCGAAATTCTTTTGTTCTTGTACGTTCTAGCGCTAGTGTTGAACGGTGTATTCCTTGTTCGAGTAAAACAAAGGCAACGTTGCGTTGCTGTTAACGTTGCGTTGCTGTTGAAGTTGGCGTCGTGTTTTCGTAAACTCCCTAGTTACCTTGGAGACCATCATAAACTCTGGATACAAGCGTGAAGAAGATTTAACGAGCGAAAAGAGCGAAAAAACTGGGCCTCTGACAGTAATTTTGAAGCCTGGCCTGGGGCAGCTTTCGATTTGGAGGCCCTACTGTGACTATAATAACAACAAGCAATATATGCAGATTGAAAATTTTAAGGCCTCTTGTTCCAAGCTTCACACACAGATAAACTCAATTTTTCTAAGAAACTACTTATAAGAAACTTTAGTAGCCTCTTCCAGAAAATTAAGAAACTCTGCAAGAACTGATGAAAGGTCAATTCAAAGTTAAGAAAGTTTTTCAATAAGAATTTGGCCCAAATCTAAGAAATCCTACTATAAAGTTCAAAGCCAAGCAAGTTTCTTATAGAACGAAATTAACCAAACAACCCACATGCTCAGAAGGAATTTAATTGTACAGTACAGACTAAATCTATGTCCTTTCGCAGCGGTTACTCCCAATCTTGATAGCACGATTATTCGGGAAGAATTAATTACCGTTAAATTTTGTTCATCTAGACATGGCAATGGTTTTGTGGTGTTTGCTTTTATTTGAAGCAGGACTAATAGCGGTTGCAATTTTTGTCGAAGCAGCTGTTTTTGCAGCAAATATATACGAAAATTCGAATGACTTAACTCCTCCCTATTCACTGATAAGATTACGTTATTCGCATTTTTTTGAGTCTGATGAATATTTTAATAAACCACTGGTTTGAAATTGAGGACGGAACGGGAAAATTCCAAGAGAATCAATTTCGATGGATATCTTTCCCCATACTTTACGGCAAAACAACAAAAGCCCACGAGGAGCCGATCACATCACTCCAGAACTTGTTAAATTCTGTGCAAGCTTTCTTTAAAATTCTTCGGAAAATGTTCTTCTAAGACTTTACTGCAGGTCAACCGACATTCAAGATGCTTTATTACGTTTTGTCAAAATCTGTTTGAAGCTTTTGTCTGTATGCTATTAGCAAAGACGTTGCGACGTTTGTTCTCAAAAGTTCTGATGGGAACACACTCCGGTTCCGAACAAGTGATACAACTTTGTCACAAATCTATTTTTCATTTGTCCAAATAATCGAACCTCTTTCAAGTAATGTGGTCATTAATTACTCCCAAATGTGGTTCCTGGTATAAGGCCGTATAAATGTAAAATGAATTCCATTTGATGCTAAAATTCAAGTTATAAGGTACAAAAAATTTAAACAACCTTGGAAATAAAAAGTGATCTTTTTTCTCTCTCCATAAATCAGCAACTACATGTCAGATTTACTCAAACTTGGTATCAGACTCTAAGTTGAAGTCTCTCCCATACACAAATCTAGAAAACAGGAAAATTGGATTCGTGTCTCCTTCACAGTAGCCACTCAAACGGCGAACAATTTTTTGGAACAGGACACCCTGTACTTTGGCAAAACTTTGGCAAAACTTCCCTGCATGAAGAAATTTTCCAGCTATTTTTTACGTTTGTGGAAAATGTTCTCTACCTCATAGCAAAATCACATATCAAGCCAATAGATCTACATATTTTATACGGGTACTTTTCCGTGCAGCGAATTTGGGTTAAAAGCACAAGTTTCTGCCATAAAATTTTGTTTGTCCTTTTACATATTGATCCCAACTTTTTATCAAACAGGAGATCGAATTGATCCAAGCTGTTCAAGAATCATTGAGAAGAACGATCGAACAAGCGATGAATCAATTCAGGTGCAACTTATTTTATTCTTCTTTATCTGCTGTTACCTCTTACTTTTATCTGTGGGCTTAATATCGGCTTAATATATGAGTTCCTTACTTCTTTTAGCCGTATTTTTATTACTTCAATCACATGTCAAGTCCATCATCAGAGCTTCATCTTGGGAACATCCACCTCATGAAATAAGTCTTATCTTTCTAGACTTAGCCTGTTTCATGCCTGATGTACTTTTTAAATGATTTGTTCATGAAATACGAATTATGCATTAAATAGACTTGGAGCGGTTCTAACCCTTTCCATACGGTAAATGTTGTCACCAGTTTGCCTTGATCATAAAATTTGTAACATTATTCCATTTGTTACTTTCAATCGATATGAAATGCATATGTTTAGGAAGCTGTGCAAATGAACTGAATGGCCACCATTTAACTTGCCTGAAGGAAAACCGGTAGAAGTTTAGACAGCTCGCCCACTGGTCGTCAGAGACTTGCAAATTAATTTGCAATAGACTAAAGGTCAGAATAGGTTTGTCTTGAACATAAATAGCTCCTTGCATAGACAGAGCAGTAGGAAGCATCTTAAACTTGGAGGGGCACGACACGTCAAGGGCACTTTTTCATTAAGCTAGAGGGGCATTTCCTCAAACAAAAAGAGCAATTTTCTCGTTTATTGCAAAATCTTGGGGGGCACGTGCCCTCAATGCCCCCCCCCCCCCCGGCTCCTACGTCTCTGTACATAGACCTAGGAGAAAATGCCCTTGTGATAGCAGTGCCCTCCAAGTAAGAACAGCTTAGTGTTAGGCGACAAAAACATTCACGTAGGAAAGAGGTCAAAAGTGAAGAAACTAAAGCAAAACGTGGGGAATTGATCAATTCCATTTGGTAAGGCATCAATAAAGTTGTTTAGGAAAGGTCTTCTGCTTCAAATTAAGCTGAATTCAACCTGGTTCCGAGGGCCAGTTTTTCAACAGCCTCTTTTTGGGTCATGGGAACGAGGTTGAGCTGAATTCGCATTTGAAGAGATTTATTGCCGCTGCTCGAAGAGTAAGATCCAATTATGTCCAAGTATTGCGTTCATGAAACATAAGTCTTATCTGAGAGTTTTTTTCAATTTCTTGGCAACCAAGGCCTCATAATGAAACAGTGAAAAAGATGACCCTGCCTAGGCCTTTTCTCGGCTATCACCTCGCAGAAACGAAATGGATCAAAAATCCCATTCGGCACACAGCCAATGACGAAAACTTAGTATTCGTATGTAGTGTAAAGTTCACATTGTCGATTGAAGCTTGAATCACAATGAAGTTCTTCGAATCTGCCGAGCTGATTGTTGCCACAAGTTCTTGTGGAGAGGGCCTAAACAGGGCAAAGTTTTTCAGGTAATGTTATGAGTCTCTGTTTACCCAGTGATATCATTCAAGTCAACAGCACAGGGAAACAAGGGGCTCTGGTCATAAGTCTACCTGCAAGGCTCACCCTCATCAAAATGCCAAACAGGGCTGTGTTGATCAAAGCCTGTTAGCCATTCCATATTAGAGACAAACATAAAACAAGCCGTTATCGCCGTTGAGGCAAATCATTAACGTTCGAAGAAATGATAAAACAGTTTTTGATTGCCGCTTGTAAGCAGATGTTTTCAATTTGCAAACAAACATATTTTTTGCAAGCAAACAACCCTAATGAGGATACATCAAATATCGATTTGTTCTTCAATCATCCACAGTTAATATTTACTTGCGAGACAAACAGAAAGGATTTCCCAAGAACGAAGCTGCATTCCGTAATAAGGCTAAATGGAGAACTCGCAATTCGTTACGTAGATGGAACGCTGTAATAGGTCTACCGGTTGAGTCAACAAAAACTCACACTGTCTAACAGCTGCAGCTGCACATCTTTAGTCATCCATTCATATCAGATTTGTGAATGCTAATGGTTAAATAGCCGAGATCTTACATTAGGCAGGATGAAATCTTTAGCTCGTTGCTAAGGTAGGTACCCCCGTCCAGTCTCACCTTGGTGGACCAATCAGACTGTATAAATCCTTGTATATCTCGATCAGAAGCGAAAAAGCAATAGCGATCGAAAAATCTTGCTCAATTTTACCACCTACAGTACTCTTGAAAACCAACCAGTAACTCTTTCTGCACCTACGTAGCCTCATTTTCCTCCGCAGAGGCTCTAATTTGGGGCAAGGAGGTTCTATTTTAGGGCGATGCGGAGAAGAGCGCAGTAACCCTACTTGTAGACCTTTTACAGTAAGCACCCGTTTCTTTTTATTTAACAGAGACTTGGAATCATGCCTGAAGCGCCTCCACAAGGACAGCACTGATAAGACGTCTGCAATCTCAAAAGATAACACTGCTTACAATTTGAATAACATGTCAAATTTTCTTGGATACCATAAACATGCAGTTGAGTATGATCCGAAGTAAGTGAACAAATTATTACCTTACTTTCTGCTTCTGTGATACCCGTAAAAACATAAAGATTTTAAGAGCTCTAGATTCAATCTCTAGAACTATGTAGGACGTTTATACCACAACTTGGATTTGTATGATACTAAGTTTTGATACCGCTTTCATACCATAGCTCGGACTTTCACACAACAGCTCAGACTTTTATACTGCTAATTTTTTAATTCTGTCTGGAAATTTTATGCTATGTATTTGAAATCTTATTTATTTAATCATGTGTATGTATATATTGAATTGTATTAGTTTTTGCAGTTGGCTTGGATTAGCTAGTGCAGTACTATTTTTAATTTTTACTGTACATAGCAATGTAGCGCCAACGTTAAATAAATTGATTATTATTATGCTATAATGGTTTGTTCTTAGTTTGCCTGTGAACAAGGGGGAGCCTTATACTCATTACATAATTCTCAGTATCGCTCATTGAATTGGATGGTTATCGCTCAAACTGACGAGAGAAAATAAAAAATCAGATTAAAAATATTGATCGAATACAAGGAATCACGTCGTAAGTCTAGGGGAGTCTCTCCCCTTCAAATATTCCAGGTCTAGATACTTAGCAATTTCTTCGTTTCTGCTCATTCAAATAGACAATCATAAAGTTCCTTTGCCTTATAGCTGCATTTTNGCTCCTTAATGGGAACTTCTAGCAGATATTGATGACATCTTAACCCATTTTAAGCTAATCTGAGTATTAGATGCAAAAGATTTTCTGCTCGCTTCGCTCGCATTTCCACAAAATTTTGCTCTTATTATCGAGGGGGCTTCTTCAAATTCATTGTATGATTGCAAATCCAACCAGCAATTTATATGGATGAAGCTTTTGGTCCGGCGGGATCGGGATTTGAAAAAATACAGCGGCGGGATACGGGATATGCTTAAAAAAAGGTGCGGGATGGCGGGATTAAGGTACCCTATTGTGCACCTTCTTCTGTGATACCCGTAAAAACATAAAGATTTTAAGAGCTCTAGATTCAATCTCTAGAACTATGTAGGACGTTTATACCACAACTTGGATTTGTATGATACTAAGTTTTGATACCGCTTTCATACCATAGCTCGGACTTTCACACAACAGCTCAGACTTTTATACTGCTAATTTTTTAATTCTGTCTGGAAATTTTATGCTATGTATTTGAAATCTTATTTATTTAATCATGTGTATGTATATATTGAATTGTATTAGTTTTTGCAGTTGGCTTGGATTAGCTAGTGTAGTACTATTTTTAATTTTTACTGTACATAGCAATGTAGCGCCAACGTTAAATAAATTGATTATTATTATGCTATAATGGTTTGTTCTTAGTTTGCCTGTGAACAAGGGGGAGCCTTATACTCATTACATAATTCTCAGTATCGCTCATTGAATTGGATGGTTATCGCTCAAACTGACGAGAGAAAATAAAAAATCAGATTAAAAATATTGATCGAATACAAGGAATCACGTCGTAAGTCTAGGGGAGTCTCTCCCCTTCAAATATTCTAGGTCTAGATACTTAGCAATTTCTTCGTTTCTGCTCATTCAAATAGACAATCATAAAGTTCCTTTGCCTTATAGCTGCATTTTACAAGCACAAAATGTTTCACTTTGTTTGTAGAAAAACTCCACGCTTGTTATTCTTTTTTGTTCTAACTTTTTGGTCTGTTATGTTTTGAGTCAGTGGCTATTTTCTGAAATTTCTGAAAACGGCCTAAATCGATTTATTAACTTTTCTGAAACTAAAATTTACAGAACAAAGCGAGAGCTCTTCGAAACGACTTTCAAACTTTGAAATTGATTAGAAATTGATCTGTTGCACGAACAGTGTTCGATGCTTGCAACAACTAGACCCTTTTTGGACACACCGCACACCGTCGGGTCAGAGATTTATATTGTCAAAAATTTAGGCATTTAGCTGATCTTTTCTCTTTAGCGCCGTTGGGCCAACTGAGTGGGAAGCATTCTCAGAGAACAATGTTGCAAGGGCTCGCAATTCTCGTTCACTTTCAGAGAATTTGCGTAGAAAAATCCAGGAGCTTCTGGGAAATGCCTTTCAACAGTTGAACAATCAGAACGCAACAGTACAACTAGCTTTTGGTAAACGCATCACCGAGACAACAAATGCCAAGAGAAAACTGGAGATGCAGCATCGTAAGGTATGAACTTCATTTTGAGTTTACCAAAATGTTTGCATCGCATCAAAGAAAACAAAATGTCGATTTTCGCCGAAATGTACAATCTTTAATCATGTATTGATTTAATCAAGGATCTTTCAATTTGTAGCAGAAATGCTAACTTAGACTACGTTCACACGATGCCGGCACATTTTGAAAACGGTGAAAAATGTGACGGTAGCAAAATCTTAGCTAGCGTGCACACGATACCGGCACAATTTGAAAACGGTAGGAAATTTGACGGTAACAAACTTGCTGCAATCTCCCCAAGAATTTGATGCCAAAGAATCGATCATTATTGTTTTGAAAGCTTCGAAAATTTTCTGTTTTGATCGTTTTCGAGTGTTCAAACGATGCCGTTTTCAAAATGTGCCGGTTAGAGCTCAATTTTCAAAATCTACCGTTTTCAAAATCTGCCGGCAAAAAATTTGCCGTTTTCGTGTGAACGGGAGGCCTATCCGTCACATTTTTCACCATTTTTCACCGTATCGTGTGAACGCAGTCTTAGATGTGGAAATATTTTCGTTAAAATCGCTTATACCATCATACTGTTCCAGAGTACCGGCCTGAGGTACATTGAAACTGTTTTTTGCCCAACAATTCTTTTGGAATTCTGTTGATCTTACTCAAGAAATAATGACCATTCCGGGGGTAAATTGGACTTAAGTCTCTCTCGCACTAGATATCACGCGAAACAGTCCGTGAATAAAAACAATCAAAGAGTTTTGCACGAGTGATTTTACGTTATCGCAAATCTCAACCAACATCCAATGAGACAGACGTTTAGTACCAAATACTTAGTTGTAATGTCTGTCTTACGTTTTATAGATACTTGGAGAAATACAAAGCATGCAGGATAGCGTTGAGATGCTTGAAAAACACCTCATTGAGCTGCAAACGCATTTGAAGGTGAACAACACTCGATTGGAGCATCGTACATGGCGTCCAAACGTCGAGTTATGCCGTGATCATCCNCTACTCTACTCTACTCTACTCTACTCTACTCTACTCTACTCTACTCTACTCTACTCTACTCTACTCTACTCTACTCTACTCTACTCTACTCTACTCTACTCTACTCTACTCTACTCTACTCTACTCTACTCTACTCTACTCTACTCTACTCTACTCTTTGGCTGAGGAGTGTTCGCAGGCTATACAATCGGTCCTACTGTCCTATAGTAGAGTTTTGGGCTTTATGCTTTGAAGAAAATGTTGAGCATCCTACTAGAAATTACGGGTAGAACTTTACAGAGGTTGCAGCGTCAAAACATAGAAAACCAGAAAGATCATACTATAGGGAGGAAAACAAATGACAATGTGTCTCTTACATGCAAAGTATATCAGTTGCTTATTTAAAGAGCCATTGTCGCCCAGGGTCCTTTGCGGGCACACTGCAATCTCAGACTGTCTGAAAATCAAATTTGGCCCAAGCCGAAAATATGGATGCACACTGCAGTAGTTGAACTGATAGAAGAGTTTGACTTTGGTTGAATTTTCTTCAGTTCAACTACTGCAGTGTGGATCCATATTTTCCGCTTAGGCCTAATTTGATTTTAAGACAGTCTGAAATTGCAGCGTGCCCGCAAAGGACCCTGAGTGACAATGGCTCTTTAAGTTCGTTAGAAGATAATTGGTGCAGTTTTTGTCATTCTAAAGCTAAAAACTGGACGAAATTTTGATTGTAATTTCTAGTATTTTTCAACGCTTTTCAAAACAAGCTTCCTGTTAAAATGTTTTACAACTCTAAAACGGTACGACCGATGTTAGTGAAAGACATTTCTACATCCAAAGTAGCCTGTTTGCTACAAACTGATTGGTAACTAATCTAAATCAGTGCATAATCCATCAATGTATACCAGTGAGTCATAAAAACAATCCCCGTTTGAAAGGCCACTGTTTCCTGGATATCAGGACAATAATGTTGGTAAATATATTATTTAATGGTGGACATGTTCAAATAGATTTTAAAATTCACTTGACTGAAATCGGCCTCCCCGTTCTGAAATTATGAGGGATTTTCTCGAAAAAAGCCCTTCGAGAAACCTTCAAAAACGGCAAAGAATCGCGATCAAATTTCCTTGACTTTTTTCCTTACAGTAAGGACTTAGACATGCTTTAGCACATGTTATTCATTTTGGACCATGAAAGTGCCATCCATAACAAGAAGCATAACAAAATTATTCCAGGCGGCTACCTTCAAGACTGAAAAATTGAAATAAAAATTTTTCGATTAAAATGAAGTGAATACATTTGAAGCCTGCGTGCAGACTATACTTTTCCACTGCGAAGGAGTGCCAATGAGAAAGTTTCTCGTTGGCACTCCTTCGCAGCGGAAAACTCTATTCTGCACGCAGGCTAATACATTTGATGCTATTATTTTTCACAAACAGGAGGTCTTTTTATGAGTCAGACGGAATATCATAATTTCAATACATTCAACAAAAATATCAACTTAAAAATCTATCGCTAATAAAATATATCACATATACCATAATATATCGCTCTGTTTTTGTTTCAATTCCCAGCTGATAAAATTTCTCTAAAACTAAAATAGAACCTTGTGGGCTCAAAAAGGAAGTTCTATGTTCTCACCACTGTAAAGAAAGTCGTCAAGAATATCAACATTGATACTTTCGAGTTCTTTTATCTTCTGATGTCTGTCTTCGCTAACATCACATTCCCAAAGCCTGATATTTGTCAGTCTAATGGCTCCTCCTGCTCGTTCCCTTCTGATGCATTCCACAAGGTGATCACAGCTCGTATCATCCAGCCGAGTTCCTGTAAAGCGAGAAAAGAAAAATATTAAAGGGAATCGACATAGTTAAAATCTGGCCCGGGCCAAGTTAAAAATGTAGTCTATTGTATTTGATACTGTTAGCACGTGCCGTTTCATTGTGTAGCTGAAGAAAAAATGGGTGCGTAGGGCCTGATTACATTGGGCGGGCTGGCCCGGTTAAACGGGCTGGCTCGCCTAACAGGGCTGAAATGATCTGAACGATTAAATGGAGAATTCCAGCCCGGGCTGTGAAATACTTGGCGCCATAATCGTTTAATCTGTTCATAAAGCGAATGCGTTGCAGATTTCTCAGCCCGCTTTGCCGGGCTAACCCGGCGTTCAATCGATTACATGAGAAGAATGTGTAACTTCCAGCCCGTTTGGCCGGGCTAGCCCGGTAGGCAGCAGGCGAGATCTCGGCTAACCGGGCTAGCCCGCTTGCCATGTAATCGAAAGTCTCTCAAACACTGTAACTGCTATTGACCCCGGGATCCCGGGTGAAAACTTTCACCTCGGTTAACCGGGCTAGCCCGCTCCATGTAATCAGCCCCTAAGTCTAGGTGCTCCAATGCTTGGTTAAAGACCAATGGCTAACCATGATCCTTTGCAGCCCCAAAGTCGAAGACAGCCAAACTCGCATAAGTCGGATCGCTTTGGACCAAGGAAAACTATCCTACTTACACAAAATCCGACTTATGAGAAATAATTTAAAAAAAAAGGATGCTGATGGGACGCTTGGGTTTGTCAAAATTTGTCCGACTTATGCGAATATCCGACTTACGCGAGTCCGACTTATGAGAATATCCGACTTATGCAAGTTTCATTATATTGTATAATATGAAAGTCACTTCTTGTCAGTGTTTTCTTTCTTTGCTTTTCAATCGGCGCACAAAGGATCACGGTTAGGAATGTGTCTTTAACACTAGAGTAAATATGCGCATGGGCGTTAAGAAACGCGGTAGTTATTCCTACAAATTTTGTTTCCTCCCTGTGTCCTTATGCCCGTGAAGGTTGTTGTTGTTGTGCCTGGTTTTCCTTGTTTCCCTGTGCTCTGATTTGACAACAAAAACAACCTTCACGGGCATAGGGACACAGGGAGGAAAATGTTTTTTAGGAATAACTACCGCGTTTCTTAACGTCCATGATATGCGTTAGTATTGGGGCAAGCGTTTTCTAAACTCATTTTAAATGCATTTTTAGTAAGTTCTTGCTTCCAAAAGAGATCAAAACTTTCTTGTTCTATCCAAACTTTTCAAAGGTGCTGACAAAATTTCAAATTGAGGCAAAAATAATTTCGACGCTTTTTTCTAACGCTGTTTTATTCTTGTATGAAGCAAGCTGAAAAGAAGCTTATCAGTTTGAAAAAATCATATTACTCACAAGCAACAAGGATAGATTTTATAACATAGCATCCGTTGCTCTTAAAATTGACAAGCTATTATAAAAGCGATTAGGAATTGCAAACAAACGAATTTCTATGGCCGATTAGTCAAGCCACTAAGGTAAACAAAGAAGAGTGCAAAATATAGGCTGAACCTAGGTAGCTAACTGACTCGTTGTGCAGGCGAACAGAGGCTATTAAGAGAGGATAATATCATATGTAGCAAAACAAACGAAGCAACTAAAGATGCCATGCCCTGAAACAGTGTTGCTAGCCCCGAAACCAGTGTTGCTAACTCTCTCGTTGTGTAAGCAAAAAAATGCATTATTAAAAGAAGTCACGAGTATATATCAAAGGAAGGGTTAATCTAAACATCTATTGCCGGAATTCTATTTGTCTAATTTAGAAGTTGAACAGTAAGTATCATAATTTTCATATATTCATCTACACGTGGTTCAAACTGTTATTTTCTAATTCGTCTAACTCAATTGAAAATAACTTTATTTACTTATCAACACTACTTTCTAACTAACGCTAAGATACAACCAACAATTGATATCTTATAGTACAGTATGGTCAGTCTAGCGATTCTGAGCCAGATGTCGAGCTCCCAAAATAAAATCCTTCATCAAATATCATCAAATAGCAAAGGTGCCGAAAGAGGGGAGGGCGGGGTGGGGTTCTAAGTCTTACTTTCAGAATCACTATCGACGTGTGATAACTTTAACCTCGTTCTTTGCTTATATACCTTGTATTCCCTTGGGCCTCATTCTATTCAGTACTGCAGTTTACTTATCTCAGGGGAACCTAACCGCTTGTATATCTCATGGGATAAGTAAATTCATTTAGTGCTCAGCTTCTGAATTAAGAAAATGAATTTCGGTAGCACAAGACGGCGGCAAATTCCACCAATGTGATGAAAAATTTGATCTTACCTTCGATTGCAACTTCAGGGACAAATGGGATGACTTTCATCAGTTCCATAATTTCAGTTTCTGTAAGAGTGCAATTAGTCAGCCAAATATTCCTTAAACTTGAAGGATTGCAGTTGAGGAAGTTCTTCAGTGTGAGCCACAAATCTGTCGATGTGGAGAAAAACTAGAATTATATTCGACTTATTACAGCATCAGCTCTTTCAATCATGAAACTATCTAACTAGAACATGAAATCTTTCTACATAAAAGAAAGCATTACCTGCCGAACGCTCTAACTACGCCACAGGGAAACCAGGAAATATTTGTCGCTAAAAATAAAATTTGCTTAAAAAAATGTGTCTTTCTTTGTCTCCTGTGCGGTTAGTCATTTTTGTACCTTAGTCCCCTGTGCTCCGCGAAAGACTGCGTATCGATAGGCTGCGCAGGAGGGAAGAGAGAGAGAAAGGAAAGGAAGACAAAAGTTCTTCCTTTTCTTTCTCTCACCATTTCGCGGAGCACAGGAGACTAAGGTACACAAATAATGAAGCGCACAGGTGACAAAGACAGACAAATTTTTTCTTTTACAAATTTTATATTTAGCAACAATTATTTCTTGGTTTGCCTGTGACTATGCCTCATAATCATACATACACAGAAATCAGACTACGGTATTGCAACTTTTACACAGTCAGTTTTATAGAAATGGTGGATGGCCTAAATAAAACCTGATGACAAAACGGCTCAAAATTCCTGTATCCATTGCTGGAGGAAGATGTGAAAAACACTGTGAGTAAAAGATTAATGTTTCTTTTAGCCGTAAACTGGAAATATTCTACCGTTATTCGTTTAAATAAAACTAAAACTGATAAGAAAGTTAGTCCAGTTTTTATGAATGTAAAGTTATGTGTCCTGGCCTAGTTCGAGCGATGAGGGGGTAATAGTTAACGTAGTAGAAGCGATAACAAGAACGAAAATCGTAAAACTTTGAAAGCTTTCAGCATCGAAAATTTCTTTGTGAAACCATATGAAAGGCTTGACACGTATAAAAAGTATGGTTGCTATCTTGCAATATGCTTAACAATTGTTTCATTTCCAAATAAATCCTAAATATTATTATTTACATATTTGCAAAGACAAACAATGTTGAGATTATTTGCAAAATTACCTTTAGCGATAGTGCGACAACCTTTGAAAGCAACACCCTTGAAATGATGTATTTTATCAAAAAGATCCTGGTTCCCCTGTGATGCAACTAACGAAGAATCTGTTATGAACAGAATCATCTTGTTCAGCTCCTGCGCAGTGCCATTTACTTCTTTCATCCTGATGTAATGACTTAGCTGCTGGCTGTTTCCATCTGTCATAGGGTTGTAATAAATGCTAGAATCCCCGCTGAAATCTTTGTATAACCGTGAAACCATCTCCAACAATGAATTCCCTTTGTCTTTGTCAACTTGGCCACCAGGCCCAAAAAGTTCATCAACAACTTGCAATACGAATCGGTGAGCAAAGTTACCAAGCTTTCTTGCATTTTGATCAAGGTAGCTGGAAGATAAATAAATCAACTGCAGACTTTTCAAATATTTGCGTTTAGTAGGCCCCCATTCCCTCAGATCAATCCTAAAATTTCGTACCTGCCTTGACTACTAATCACACAAAAACCATCATTGAACCAGCAAGAGGGGGATTTTGGGATCTAAAAATATAACCAAAACAATTTTCGACCCTTTATAGGTAATTCCTACAAAACGTTTCGGACAAAACTTCTGGATATCAATGTAATATTTGGAACACTCAGCAGTAAAATCCTTTTGTGTTCACGAAAAAACAAAAAACCCACAAAAATCCTACAGGGGCGTCGCCAGCCCTGTAAAAGTTGGGTGGAAAAAGTAAAGAATTAGGTTCTGTAAGGTATACCCAAACCATTTTGACACTTTTTGCTGATGAATAAATACCACTCTGAGAAACTGGGGTGGACATCAGTCCACCCCCTGGCGACGCCACTGAAATCCTATCATTTTAAAAATCTCGTACACTTTTTGAAAACAGCGAGGCACTCCTCACAGCAGTATGTAAATCCAAAATTTAAAGTAAATGAGAACCTGGAGATTTGGTAGTCAAGCTCTTCAAGAGTTCTTCGCTTCATACTCGTGTTGTGGTCTGGTGGCAGTGAGAAGACTTTGGTGACAAATGATCTCACTGTATCATCTTCATCAGCCTCGCTTTCAACAACGCCTGCCGCAAATCCGCATACGAATTCGACTATTTCAAACAAGCCATTTTCCATCAATTTTGCAATACTGATAGACTCATTCTGCACGCAGTAGATGGCTGCGAAGAATTGCTGGAGTGAGTGATGTCGAAATTGGTAAAACGTTTTCTGCCCGATCGCTTTTTCGACGATAAATACGTCAAGCGTCTCCTTGATTTCTCTGTTATTTCTGACGATATCATCAAAAATTGGGAACTCTTTCTCTCTGAATGCATTCCTATCTCCAATCAGCAATTTATACGAGATCTCTGAAAGGGCTTGAATGAATCTTGAGATGGTTTCGTCGTCGAAAATCTCTCGAATCTTGTTACGGTCTTTGCAAACTTCAACATGTTGTCGTAAGAACGAAGCGAGAACCCAGACGAATAAAGCTGTTTTCTTCTTAATTGCAACTTCCTTCCCCTCAATTGCAACAATACAGCAAATCGAATTCAAATACTGCG
>REGM01000062.1:453127-478812 GCA_004194415.1 Aurelia aurita
TGTAATGACTTAGCTGCTGGCTGTTTCCATCTGTCATAGGGTTGTAATAGATGCTAGAATCCCCGCTGAAATCTGTGTATAACCGTGCGGCGATCTCCAACAATGAATTCCCTCTGTCTTGGTCAACTTGACCACCAGGCTCAAAAAGTTCATCAAGAACTTGCAATACGAATCGGTGAGCAAAGTTACCAAGCTTTCTTGCATTTTGATCAAGGTAGCTGGAAGATAAATAAATCAACTGCAGACTTTTCAAATATTTGCGTTTAGTAGGCCCCCATTCCCTCAGATCAATGCTGTTCGTTGGGACCTCCTAAAATTTCGTACCTGCCTTGACTATTAATCGCACAAAAACCATCATTGAACCAGAAGGAGGGGGATTTTGGGATCTAAAAATATAACCAAAACAATTTTTGACGCTTTGCAGGTAATTCGCACAAAATTTTTCGGACAAAACTTTTACCGTCCGAAACTTCTGGATTTCAATGTAATATTTGGAACACTCAACAGTACTAGGAGCATATCACTCGATGGAAATCTGGTACGCCTTTCATAAAACCCTTTTGTAGTCACGAAAAAAAATCCACAAAAATCCTAATCCAATTATTTTAAAAATCTCGTACGCGTTTTCAAAACAGTGAGGCACTCCTCACAGCAGCATGTAAATCCAAAATTTAAAGTAAATGAAAACCTGGAGATTTGGTAGTCAAGCTCTTCAAGAGTTCTTGGCTTCATACTCTTGTTGTGGTCTGGTGGCAGTGAGAAGACTTTGTTGACAAATGATCTCACTGTATCATCTTCATCAGCCTCGCTTTCAACAAAGGCTGCCGCAAATCCGCATATGAATTCGACGATCTCAAACAAGCCATCATCCATCAATTTTGCAACACTGATAGACTCATTCTGCACGCAGTAGATGGCTGCGAAGAATTGCTGGAGTGAGTGATGTCGAAATTGGTAAAACGTTTTCTGCCCGATCGCTTTTTCGACGATAAATACGTCAAGCGTCTCCTTGATTTCTCTGTTATTTCTGACGATATCATCAAAAATTGGGAACTCTTTCTCTCTGAATGCATTCCTATCTCCAATCAGCAATTTATACGAGATCTCTGAAAGGGCTTGAATGAATCTTGAGATGGTTTCGTCGTCGAAAATCTCTCGAATCTTGTTACGGTCTTTGCAAACTTCAACATGTTGTCGTAAGAACGAAGCGAGAACCCAGACGAATAAAGCTGTTTTCTTCTTAATTGCAACTTCCTTCCCCTCAATTGCAACAATACAGCAAATCGAATTCAAATACTGCGCGATGCGGCTAAGAATCCGCGCGTTATCAGAGCTGTGAATCGCATCAGTTACCCGCTTCTCTAGTACCTTGTTACCGTTTGCAAATCTTTCAATATAAGCAGCAATTGCCGGTTCTTCAAGTCCGGTTATCTCTAGCGTTGTAAATGTACCGGTCAGAACTCCATTTGCTTTAAAGACTACTTCGGTATGAGGACGGCCGGTCACTATTATAGACTTGCCGCTCATGAATCCCCCAGAGATATGCAGCAACTGTCTTATTATTGTGTTTTTTTTTAATTCACCTTTCAAGTCGGTGATTTCATCGAGACCATCGATGATGATCAAAACTTTGTCGCCGAAGTCTCTCAGTGACTCCGGACGGATCCCATAAACTTGAAGAAAAAAATCAGAAATTGTAGCGTCCTTCCAAATACTAAGCTCAGAACATTTGACGAGGAACACGAAATCGAATAAGTCCTTGAAAAGTTGTCCTTGTGCCCATAACAAAAGCATGAATTCGGCCAAGGACGTCTTGCCAATTCCTGCGTCACCGCGGATGAAACGACGCGTAGAACGCTCTTTTATTATGTCTTGTACCTGAAAACAACGAAATACTTAGTAATCAAAATTGTCTGAAGCCTCATCTCGAAAAAGCAGTAGGGCACAAAGGGAAAAAAACACTGAAATATATAAGTAAATTAAAATTTACAAAAATTCGTCTGCTTTGAAAAGTGTGAAAAAGGGCCTGAAACCCTCGGATCAAATTATAAAGATCCACTTCACTTAGAGTACTTTAAATTTAATGCTTCATTAAAGTAGTTTTCATCTCCCTCAAGATTTAAAATGATGCATTACCTTGATGCGATCGCTAACGGCATCATCTTTCTTGCTTCGCCATTCCGTAGTATGCTTTTGCTTGCTTCCAGTATTCTTTCGAGGTCCAGGAACAATCTCCTTGTCAAGGGCTCTTGCGTCGACAATGGTTAGCTCTGCAAATGAGCTGATTCTGTCCCGTCCGTCACAATGAAATTGTTGATTGCCGTCGATACTTGGAACAGGCCAATGTTCATTTCCGTGGATAGTACGTTGTCTATACCTTTGTGATTGGTCTGCAAAAAAGGCAGCATTAAATTGTTGACAATTAGATAGTAGATTATTAAAAAAGGTGCCTTGTTTTACGGGTCATAAATTAACAAGAACACGAAAATCTGGTTGGTTCCATTGGAGAAGATAAGTAGAAAACAAGAAAACAAGTAGAAAACAAGAAAAGAAGTTGAAAACAAGTAGAAAAGGCGGTAGGGTATAGAAAATTGTTGACAACAAAATAAGCGTTCGCTATTTTTAGACCTAGAGCTCAAAGAAAGCCAAAAACTAATGACGATCAACAATACTAAACAATATAGGAGCAAGCAGTAAATAAATACTGTACAGAGACCATCATCATCATCATCATCATCATCATTATTTTATTTTTACAGTAGGCGAGAATTAATTATAGCTCATATTTACAGCTAATTTAAGCCTACTCTACAATACAATATATACAATATTACAGAAAAAAATAAAATATATCAAGGCTAATTACATGAGGATAAAAACATAAAAGTCTATCCTGTTAGGAACCCAACCTGTGGTATATATGCTTTGCAAAGCCTGCAGTTGCACTTATCACCTTTCCAGCACCTTATTTGGACCATAGCTTAGGTTTTGGAAAGCGCCTAATCGTGAGTGCCAGATGAGCTTGGGTGCAGGATAAAAAATTAATCGTGTAAAATATTATTGTCCTTTTCTTTCAAATGAATTGTTGGGAGGGTTTGATTTGATTTTTTATTTATACACCTTTAATTTGTAAGATTTTTGCACGGCCCCCTGAAAAGTAGCCTGCGTGCAGCCTCAACGCTCCTCACCCAAAGAGTAGGAGCGTTGAGGCTGCACGCAGGCTACCTGAAAAGTAGTCTTGCTTGACTGACGGGGCAACCGTGGTTAAATAATTAAGAATGAAATACAAATGAACAGGGCACTTTGGGTAATTTGACATAATTCCAGAGAGCACATTTTTGAAATTATTGTTATTTTCATCCATTTATATTCCTGCTAGTTTTCAAGGTGCAACATCATCAAATTGCAAAATCGTAAACCATAAAAGCTGCAGAATGTTTTCTTACTATCACATTGCAGACCTTCATATACACATAAAAACGCTGTAATTTTGAAAATGATGATGATATCGAAATAGCTCTCTCTTTATGGGAACTTACCAAACTTCCCTTCAAGCAAATCAATTGAAAGAAAAGCGTAGTAACATTTTACATGATTAATTTTAAAGTTTCGCGAATATTTGAAGCCTATGCATGCTGCAGGATAAGCACTAGACTTGCCCCAAGTCTATTCCATGCAGTCCTTCCGACCGATCCCTTTCCCATAGTTCCCGGATCCGCCATTCTGTTACAAAGTGCGGATCCGGGAACTATGGGAAAGGGATCGGTCGGAAGGACTTCATGGAATAGACTTGGGGCAAGTCTAGATAAGCACACACTTGGTATATTTCATATATTTGCATTGGAGCAACTTAAGTTGTCTCACATTAGGTGAGGTGAGTTTTGTGATAACGCAAAATTACTCATGCAAGACCCTTCAGTTGTTTTTATTCGCGGATATTTGCGCCTATATCTACACAGACTTCGGAAACATTTCCTCTCACCATTGATAGATTCAGATTCATGAGTAGATGAGGTTCCACTGTAGGATTCTACGAAAAAACAAATAGTTATCAGCACTAGTCTGTTTGAAAAGTCCAGGCACTTGGCCTAATTATCGACCTCGCTCGCTAGTACGAAAAAACTTGTCAAAAATGAGGCATCAATCGAAATATCTTGAAAAGAGGATTTTGAATTTTTAGAGGAATTTGAGTTTTGATTTCAGTAATGGGGATTTTGTCCCTCAGGAATTCTTGCCATAGAACTGCCAATACATTTCCAAATGCTGCAAACTAGGTATTATTCAAAAGAGCTTAGCAAGTGGATCTTGAATCTTGAAAGGTTATGAAATTTCGGTGACTTATTCCCTTAAAATCAACTGGTATAAAATAATAAAATCAGAAATTTTTCGTCTAAAGTTTTATAAGGTTTAAATATTATTGCATAATGGAATTGGCTTTTGGCTTGGAATCTACAGAGAAATCATTAAGAAAGACGATAAACCAGAATTTTTTTCTAAATCGATACCCTTAAACACGACACATTCCCATGGGGGGGACCACGATCTCCCTAGATAATAACAGCTCACCTGTAAAGCTAGTCTGCGAACTGATTCTCCCCCTGTCTCCAATCACCGTTGGTCCATAGCAATGCACTGTCCCTGTGTTTGAAGATATCAAATTTACTTCGGTTAAGTATAGATACTAAAAGAACCCTGTCTCCTGAAGGAAGTTTTTTCTTCATTATAATGATCATTTCTTTGATATACGCTTCGTTAAATAGCTATGAAATAGATTAAAACATTTCCGTGTCTAAATCGCATCATGCTTTCCCAACTGAACTTTCTGGCCACGGCGAGTTGGTATGCTACTCTATTTTAGACTGAATGCTTCAGACTCTGCAGCGATTGTCAGTAGCGCCGCCAGTAGGAGGGATAAAGTGGGAAACTACACCGGTGCCCGGGTCAAATAAACTTGCCTCTATATAATTTATTACTGGATACTTGCCTGCGTCTGAAAAGTCACTGAGGTCTGAGACCTATCAGTTGTAAGTTAAAACCCCGCTTAGGCCAGCAACGGTGAATTTTGTACAACAAAAGATGCAGTTCTCCGATATGACCATGCGATTTGCGGCTCTTAAGAATGGATTTCGCAGTCCATGAAATCAGTAAATATGATATCCATAAATCCAAATCCTATCGTAAAAAAGGTACCCTAAAAATAGCACAACCCCGTACCATGGAGTACTTAAGTTCCTCCCTAATTTGATTGAATGAATACTCGGATGAGTGCTACTCTTTAATACCGCAAATCGCTTCATCGTTTCGGAGACCCGAATGTTTTATTTTACAAAATTTACGGTTCTTGCTATCGTCTTTGCGTTCTAATTACTCATAATTTTTTCCTCAATTACATTTTCCTAACTTCAGCGAGGGCCACGTCCTTCGATATGCAGATATTCCTGAGATCCATGGCTTTTCCTTGGATGGAAGGTTCGATTTCTGACTAATAGTAATCCAACCTGGTTCCGAGGGCCAGTTTCCTGCTGCCATGCTGGATTCAGAAGCCTCCTTTTGGGTCATGGGAACGAGGTTGGTAGTAAACAAAGACTAGACTTACCAGGTGGGCTGGCTCTACGATTAAGTGCTTCCGACTCAGGTTCAACTTGCTCTTCTTCGTCCTGGCAAAGAAATTTAAATCTATCTGCTAAAATTTATACTTCTTTTAAAACAAACAACATATCATGGCAAGGGGGAAGGGGGGTCTGAAATGTTTTTGTGATATCGTACTTTAAACATTCGGGAAAATAGAGGCAACGCCCTTTTAGCTATATTTACATACTATACACACAACATATCTAAGTTGCATTACCCCTCCCTAGAATATCTAAGTTGCATTACCCCTCCCTAGAAATTAATTTAATTGCATTTGTGTTCAAATCTTGAGGACATCCTTTGGCAGAAGTGGAAGGTTACTCCCTTTTTGTAAATCTCAAGAACCCTTTAGCGGAGGATCAATCCCGTGGCTCCACCATTGAATGATTTCATACTTTCAAGATCCGCAACTCTGGTTTTCTTGGACACTATTTAAACTATTTACAATACAACTATGGATCCGAAACGTGGTATGATACAGCCTTCCATTTACTCCAAGATGCCACGCGATCACAGGGAACCAAAGAAGCAAAAACCTCCAAAAAGGTCCACAATGATACTCCTGTTCCCCCTGTGATCTTACCTCATCCTGTGGATGCTGTAGTGGGCCTGCCCTCGGGCCTTCCAACTGTCTTCTGAGTTCCTGGTGCTTCTGATCCATGGCATCCATCACTGTGAAGGAAAAAGCAATCTTTGAGTTGCATTAAAGTGAAGATGATTTGTGATTTTCATGATTTAATACCCCTTCCATACTTCACAGTTAAAGGACATCTGTCTCGATCATAATTGGCTGAGATTGTAAGAGGGGATTAAAAATTTCTATGGCAGGATTAACAGAAAACAATTGGAAAGAGATCATTTCACGAATTGAACTGCATTTTTATCATGCGAAAAAGTCAAAGAGTCTGGGCTCTAGCTCCTTTCCTTTGTCTAAGCTTTGTTCTCTAAACCAGAAATATCCACCAATCAGATTAATTTGATTTGTTGTATTGACCAATTAGAACCCAACATTTGATAACCTGGTTTAGTTTGAGCTGGGGATCATTGATAAACAATCCAAAAGCTCATTGTTGTCAATGGTTAGTTTGGAATATTGGATTTTGAGAACAAAAATGACAATCATTTCTAAAAACAACCCCTTTTTAGATAAACCGGGGGAATAGGTAGAGGTAATCACTCCAAGATGGGAATAATTGTCATAGTTGTTATTCCAAGTTCCAAACAAGGTAAAAGATTCGAATTATTGATCCAAAACAAGGATACACTTGCTTCAAGCTTCAAGTCTATTTCGTTATAATTCAGTCAAAAAGAAAAAAAAAGCGGGAAAGGGTCCAAAACAAGGACAGCTTCAGGGTCGAACTGTGTCGTCATGAAACATGTGAAATTTGATACCACTCAACCGCTTCGTATCAACTCTGACAACTATTAATATTGACAACTGGACACATGCTACCATGATGCTACCTATCAATTTGTACAGCTGCCAAGACAGGACACACATTGATAACAGCAGTTTTAACTTGTTGAAGTGTACATACAAATGGTAACACTCCGCAAGTTCTTAGTTGGTTTTCCATCACTGAATTTGTTAACGAAAATCTCAGCAGGTCCTCTTTTTTGACCTCTACGTTTTTCGTCGTCTGAAAAAGTCAGGTTCTCTAATTACTCGACTGACGGGTAAATAGGAAAATAACGCAAACGAACGATGACAAATTTACTGAATATGAAGATTGAAATCAGAAAAATAATAATAATACAACCTGCTTCATCAAGTTTCTTTGCAGTTTTCGATAAAAGTAATCCCAAAGATAGGCCTTCCACTTTCGACCAAAAAACACCTCAAGCGTAAGACGTAAACATTACATGAACGCGGCAGATAATCTCAGTTTTGATGCAGCAATCTTCTGATTTCAAAATCTAAAATATTTATGACACATACCTGATAATATTTGAAGCAGGATCTGGTGTTATCTTCCTAACATAAACTCGTCTTCTCATGCAATACGCTATCGTAACATCGAAGGCCCCCAAGAAATTTGACACGTCTGGCTGTCTGGCTGGCAATGAAGGTATTTTGGTTGTGATCACTGGTTGTGATTAACACCGTCTTTGTTCATTTCTAGGAACTCAAATTGAAACAAAAGGTCTTTTATTAGACAGCTGCTCTTTACAGAGTTCATCCTTCAATTCCTGTTACGATACCCTGGAAGCAAATACCCTTCCAAGAAACACTTTTTTAAGAAACTGGTACCAAAAGTTTCTTAATTTGATTCTTGATAAAACAGTTACTAGCTTCATTTCTTACGAAGTTATGTTTAGTGCAAAAATCTGTTCAAAAATTGACTTTTTTCGAGGTCGAGAAAAACCAACCCAACTTTATTCGAAACTTAAAAATAATAATAGGATTTCAATTAATTTGACGCATACCTTCTGGAAGCACAATTTATTTTCTTTCTCACGATTCGCAGTTTAAATTCATTAATTGCATCATTTACCACTTTAATTAAAGATCATCAATTTACCGTCGTGGATGGAACCCAGAGAAACTTTCTTCGAGGTCATTTTGTACTGTTGCAGGACAAGGAGGCTAGCCACGATTAAGAGTCAACGTCGTGACGTCAGGATGCACCCTACAAATAATCCGGCCACCCTGATTAAACAGCAAAATTGCGTTTTTGTTGTAATCTAGTGTGACTGATTGAGTTCGTTTGTCATTCTCCGTTGTCATAGGTCGCTTTTTTATTCCGAATATCCATATCCATGTAGTTTTGTGAAATTATGCGCCATTTACTCGTGACGTCACGATGACGTTTTAGAAACCTTGGGAATAATAGCAGTCAAGTCGGCAGGCGTATCGACCCAGAAAGAAATTGCACCAAGCTCTTATCTATACTAATCGATGCAGAATCTTTTTCTCTACAACACATTCAAAATGAGCTAAAATCCGCATTGAGGATAAACTTTTAGAGGAGGTTTCTCAAAATCAAGAAACATTAAGAAACTTTCAAAAGACAATTTCTTCAAATATTTACTTACATCTGAAGGCCATTTATTGTGTAAATGTTAATACATTTTTGCTGAAGAATACAATATGTGAACAAAGGATTTCTTAGTAGCAAGAAGGAAACTACACGTGTTTTTAAAAGGAATCCTTGATAAGATACAGAACTGTCCGATCAACATTGGAAAGTGGTATTTAGGAGATCATTTGTAGTTAGCTGCTTTTAGCCGCGAACGCCGAGCTCTTAGACCCCTACAAGCAGTTTTCCAAGATTATGAGTAGCGAAAACATTGCAGTTATTAGCCGCTTGGCTGAGTTTATTATTGATGCCAACAAATTGAGAGACTCACTGCCGAATGTGACCTAGGCCTAGTCTGGATGTTCCAAGACACCTAAACACATTCGTTCTGTTGTTTTATTTAAAATTTTACTGTAAATATACTTGGTTCTTTTTAGTTCATTTCATTTTTAGTTCAGTATTTTAGTTTAAGTGTTATTNTTGTGAAATTATGCGCCATTTACTCGTGACGTCACGATGACATTTTAGAAACCTTGGGAATAATAGCAGTCAAGTCGGCAGGCGTATCGACCCAGAAAGAAATTGCACCAAGCTCTTATCTATACTAATCGATGCAGAATCTTTTTCTCTACAACACATTCAAAATGAGCTAAAATCCGCATTGAGGATAAACTTTTAGAGGAGGTTTCTCAAAATCAAGAAACATTAAGAAACTTTCAAAAGACAATTTCTTCAAATATTTACTTACATCTGAAGGCCATTTATTGTGTAAATGTTAATACATTTTTGCTGAAGAATACAATATGTGAACAAAGGATTTCTTAGTAGCAAGAAGGAAACTACACGTGTTTTTAAAAGGAATCCTTGATAAGATACAGAACTGTCCGATCACCATGGAAAGTGGTATTTAGGAGATCATTTGTAGTTAGTCTACTCTTCTATAGCATATTATCCGATATTATCGCTTCTCAAAACTTCAAAAAAATTTTAGTCCGCAAAATTTCACGAGCAACGCTCAGCAATGGGACAAATTCTTAGTTTCTTCTAAGAATACCTGTGTTTATCATGTTCTGTTATATTCATTTTTTCAAATCAAGTTTTATCGTATGCCGCACGGCCACAAATTAGGCCTTGTTTAAATCACGTTTTGTTGTAGTCAAACAGCCACAAACTAGGCCTTGTTTAAATCAGTTTTTGTTGTATGCCGAACAGCCATAGTGTTATCGACAACATTGATAGAATATGTCCAATCATCAAAGCCTTCAATCTGCAGTTCTTCACCAAGTGCATCTTGCAGTAGCTTCGCGGGATAACTTGATCCTTTTTCGTTACCATATTTCATCTTTGCCTCGTTGTAAATTTCTTCAACAAGCGAGTGAACTTTGATAGGAACGCCCGACTCCCGAGCAATATTCCTCCCCAGCGCCAGGTCTTTACAGTGCAGCTCTAGAGAGAAGTCTGGGTCAAAGCTCCCATTGAAAACGAGTGGTGTCTCGGTTTCGATAACATAACTATTCCCTGCACTGAATCGAAGAGCCTCGAAGAACATTTTTAGATCAATATTGTTGCGTTTTGCCAGCATCATTGCTTCTCCCATTGCGACTAGGTGTGTTGCAGCAAGCATATTTGTAACGATTTTGGTGATAGTGGCAGTGCCTAGGCCACCTAAATACAGAACGGTACGGCCGCTTAGTTTCAACAAAGGCAGATACTCTTTGTATAAACCTTCATCTCCACTAACAAGTACCGTCATTTGCCCTTGCTTTAGAAGTGCCATACCGCCAGTGACAGGGGCTTCAAGAAACTCCACGCCAAGCTCTGTGCATCTTGCAGCCAAATCCAAGGTTTGATGGTAGTCTACGAAGTAAAACAATACAGTTGACAAATCATGATATGTCAAAGAACTGGTTCAATAATTGAAAGGAATAAGCATAGAATATATTTTTGAAGATGGTTTTGGAGGGTAACCTTAGCTCAAACTGACCAAAGCCCCGGTCAAACGATTCACTGAAGATCACTCAACAATTCTCGACTGTTGTTCAATGGTGTGTATTCTGGTTGAGAAAATATAGTTGGAAAGTTTTAGTTCTTCGCAACAAACATGCCAGCGGCCCCTGATATTGTTACTGTTAAAAGGACAGCGGTTTCAGCTTATCAAAGATAGAAGATATGGTAAAAGCTCACACTGCCTTTTTAGAGGGGATGACCCTTCTATGTTAAGGGTCCTTTCAAAATTCAGTACTTAATGGTCCTAGGGGTCATAGGGGTCTCAGGGTCATAGGGTCCGGTTTTTCCGGTATGCCTTTTGGAAGAACATAAGATCAGATTTGTCAAAATTCACCTTTGTCCCAAAACTGATTGTTCCAGGCAGCAACGTCGTACTTTGTGATAAAATAAACCAATCTTTTTTCACAATACCTTTGGACAAACATGGGGTCAACAATTTTACAGTCATTGCCCGCCCCTGCATAGCTTAATCGATGGGAATACTCCGGATAAGTTAAACCCCTCACTAAAACCTTATAAAAATGACGAGAACTGCTCAGAATAATGCGTCAAATTCTTATGAAACAAAATACGTGTATGTGTGACAAGAGTTATCACAATTTTCTGAAAAATTTACGAAAAACGAATGTGGATGCCGTAGCCCGTAGAGGATCGAACCTGTAGTAGAATGGTCGATCCAAACACTTCCTTTCTTTATGCCTGCAAGCACACCATATTCACCCATCATTGCATTTTTCACAGCCGCTGGGGTAGGCAAGGCAGTCAAAATAACATCACAAGATTCTGCAACTTCTCTTGGAGTTTCAACTTTGTTGACACTTTCTGGAAGGGATTTCATTGCAGCGGGCTGGATATCACAAGCCGCGTGCAGTTTCATCTCCGTGTTTGATAAATTATATGCGAGGGCTTTTCCAACATTTCCGAGCCCGACGATACCAATTCGAGAGGACGATGATAATAATCTATTGCTCATATTTTTTACTATCGTTGCAGTGCAGAACTTTGAAATCTTCATCGGTAAATGAAAGGCAGCCATGGTTTTCTTGGGTTTTCCTGTACGAGTCTGATCAGTCGCATGATCACGTGGTTTGATTTTAATCTCGTAATTGATTTGCGCTGCACAGCAGCTGCAAATCTTTAAACCACTGAGTTGAGGTAACGAACGTTGACATGGCGCGGATGACTGAACTTAGAGGACATTTGATGGTTCTAGCCAACAGACCACAGCGTATGATTGAAGAAATAATACAAATAATGTTATATACAACCGTCGTTCTCTTTCTTATCGTTGTTCTCTCTGTTATGATGTTCCTCCTGTCTTCTCACTCCTTCCACGAAAATACTAGGCCCATACAGTCGACCCTTCCACGAAAATACTAGGCCCATCAGTCGNCTCTTGGAAAGATAAAATCTCCGAGAATATTGTTGTTATGTTTCGAGGGATGGCACTTTCATCCTCCCAAAGGGATAAAACGTGCTACAGCATGTACAAGTCATTGCTATTTAGGCAGAAATATGACGAAAATTTGGTCGTGATTTTATGCCGTTTTTGAAGGTTTCTTGGAGGGGCTTTCTTGAGAAAATCCCTCCTAATTTCAGAAGGGAGTGGCCGATTTCAGTCTGGTGAAATTTAGAATTTATTTGAACATGTCCACTATTAAACAATATATTTACCAATGTTATTGCCTCGATATCCAGGGAGCAGTTGCCTTTCAAACGGGGATTGTTTTTTCTGACTCACCCGGTATAATCAAACATACTAAGAAGCTGAACTAAACATTGTCTGCCTCGAGTTCATTATTTAACGTCAATATGATTTCTATGATTTGGATCGGATTCGAGCTGTAGCTGGACTAATACAGCAGTTAGAGCTACTTGGCCAAAGTACGAGTCTCTAGCCCACCATAGCTGATAAAGGCATGCGCTACTTCAGACGCTGAGGTTTTCAGTGAGATTTTAAATGAAGGGGGAGGGGGGTTTCTGCTTGAAACCGTGAATCAAATAGACTTTGAAAGAGGGGATCAAATAGACATAAGATCAAGAAGGACAAATCTATAATTATGAAATATATACATCTTTGCATTATTACCCCCATTTGGGCATGGACATCTTTAGCGAGGTCCAACGTAGCTTCTATTATACGGTAATAAAAACTTCCGTGATGAAATTTATAGAACTAATTTATAGATAATTCTTTCAAGTCCATTTTCTTTGACTATGGTGGAGTTGTTAAGCTCGAATCGACATAAATTGAAATCAGTGCATAAGTGGTTCAGCTATCGAGAGTATGGGCTTTAATAAGCGCAGTAGTCATTGTTTCTACAGCAGTTTTGTTCTACCACAAGAACACAAAGATATGAAGTCAGCTATCCCTTAGATCCATTGATCAGTCCATTCCGTACTTATGGTGGTCCGGTTGATACACCTATCGTGACATACAGGAACCCGTTTATGTAAGCCTTTCCAATGTTTAGATATTACTCAAGTACCTTCCGAGTAATATGATACAGGATACAAGTGAACTAAAGTGAAAATAATATGCTACGGATTTCCTTGACTACAAGAAATATTTAGTTGCTTAAATAAATTTTTCCCAATATAATATTGGAGTTTCCTAATTTGTTAGAGATCTGAGAGATAATATTGTGAACTAGAAACCCTAACGTGGTAGTGTGCGTTGCCGACCGTAGGGAGGAGCACAAAGGCGAGGAGGTCGGCAACGCAGACTAAACGTGGTAGCACCATGGGCGTTAAAGGTGACCTGAGGCGAAATTTTTTATTTGCAAAAGCCAATAGCCTGGTTGAACAACGAAGAACGCCGTTTTCAATTTTTCCATATCATGTTTTGTTTTGGAATTATTCCCCAATTTATGATTGCAGCCTATGACGTCATTTTGTTTGAAAAAAGGCAAGAAAACAATTGATATTGACAACGTTTCTTATTAAAAAGTCCAAAAACCCAAAGCTTTGCCACTGGACTTTCTTTTGATGAGATATATGACATTTCTGGGCAATTTTTGTCTCACTAATGTATTTCAGCAGCAGGTTTAATTGCAAACATAATCATTGTCACCGATTTTTCTACTCTCTGCCTATCCTTTCCTTGTAAACAAAATGCAAACAAAATGACGTCATCACTTCAAGACACAAAACAGTGAATAAATCCGAAAGGAAACAAAATATTACAAAACTTTAAATGGCATCATTAATCAAACCATTTTGTCACTTCCTTTTGCAAATAAAAATGTTCGCTTCAGGTCCCCTTTAAGAAACGCAGTAGTTATTCCTACAAAATGTTTTTCCTCCCTGTGTCCCTATGCCCATTCCTTCCTATGTCCCTATGCCCATGAAGGTTGTTGTTGTTGTGCCTGGCTTTCCTTGTTTCCCTGTGTTCTGATTTGAGTGACTACTTTCCCCTGACGCAACAACAACAACCTTCTTCACGGGCATAAGGACACAGGGAGGAAAAAATTTTGTAGGAATAACTACCGCGTTTCTTAACGCCCATGGTAGCACAGGCGTCTTGAGCGGTGGGTACTCTGGAGCGGGAGCAGTGGCAGTTGTTGTCGTTGTTGTTCTCTCGGCTGAGGGTTTCTGCATCTCAGCATTATCGTCCGTGCTGGCCCAACCTCCATTGTGAAACAGGCTCTAGTATTTATCAGTATGTAATCGTTTATGTGTAGTTTTTGTAGTTGTATATTTATATAGTTGTAATTTAGTAGCATGTTCTTTATGTAATTGCCACAGGGTAGTCATTGTCTTCTGCTCCCCGTGGTATCGTCCTGGTAGACCTGGTAGTGTTGTAAAATAGTTCATATTTAGTGTTTTAAGTACCTTGTTCTTGTATCTGAGAGTTGAGTTTCTTATAAAGAGTCTCTTACAAAAAATATTTGTAGTGACACAATACCTGAAAGTAGGCCTTGGCTCCATACCATCAAACACCCCACTCTACTCGATCTTCAGGTAAAACATGTCCCTTGGGAGTTGGATGAAGTGAAGGAGGTAACTCATCCAATGGGGGGAAGCCACGGGGTAACCAGTACTTTGATGACAATTCCCTGGATTCCTTCCCTTTGTCTGGGTGTTTCTTTCTCCAGTTAGAGACCCATGAATCTATGTCAAATGAATCTGTATGTGTCGCTACAAAGATAAAAATAGGTCACTCATCAGAAATTGTTCTTAAATGGCAAATATCTGCTGGCAACATGGATTTGATAAATTTGAACTTAAAAAAATTATATAATTGTAAATCTATTCTTTCAGTAGCTGGGATGTCCTACATTTCTACTGATATCGTTGGATTTACCTGCAAACCCATAGTAAAAAATGGAGTTTGCATTTAGTTTGCAGCAAATTTGCACAAAAATTTTGCGCATAGTTTGTTCTGAGTATGTTTCGGATTTAGGAGTTTGCAAATAGTTTGTAAAGAGTTTGAATTTTGCACCAAACAGTTTGCAACAGCTTTTTTGAAGCTTCCTGAAAGCATGCAAACTTGTGCAAACTCCACACAAACTTGCAAACTCCAAAATAACAATAGAGCATACTCAAAGCAAACTGATTGCAAAGATTGCACAAACTGTATTTTTTACTAAGGGAATTGAAGAAATTATGGGATAATCGAAATCAAGCATCTGTTGAGTATATTGCTATTGAGATCACATTTAATATTTAGCCTACGTTCTTGTCATTTCTTGCTGTCTTTTTTGCTTTGTCAAATATCAACAGTATAATTTCTTAATGTAAGGAATTAACTTTATTCTGAGGTGCTCAATCAAGCACCTACAGTAACCTTGTGCACATGAGTTAAGGTGCTCAGTTACCAAGCGCCTGTATTTTTCTTCCTCACAAGGCCTGATTCAATGTTATAACCTCACCTGGGTTCTGGTATTTCATCTGAGACTGATAAAACTCAGGAGATACATGAGAAAATTTACAGTTGTCCCCAAATTTGCATTCTCCTAACAATTAAAGAAAACAACAATTTGGTTCAGCATCTTGTAATACATTAATACGAGGTGAGTTGAAAAAATGTCTTCACTGTTTGAAAAATCGTATTGCACAAACCATCCAACCTATATGCTAAGCAGTAAAAATAACATTTTTTTGTGTAAAAATCTGCAACATAGTAATTTGGGAATATTGAGGAATATAATTCTGGCTAATTCCTGATTTCAGAGAGCAAAAATTGGCATGAAAAATTATGAAAAGATCTCAAAATTATGCCTCAGTGAGATCTTGGATTTAGAATTTTACAACTTTGTTGCATGCTTTTGCAGCACAATTTTTCNAACAATAGAGCATACTCAAAGCAAACTGATTGCAAAGATTGCACAAACTGTATTTTTTACTAAGGGAATTGAAGAAATTATGGGATAATCGAAATCAAGCATCTGTTGAGTATATTGCTATTGAGATCACATTTAATATTTAGCCTACGTTCTTGTCATTTCTTGCTGTCTTTTTTGCTTTGTCAAATATCAACAGTATAATTTCTTAATGTAAGGAATTAACTTTATTCTGAGGTGCTCAATCAAGCACCTACAGTAACCTTGTGCACATGAGTTAAGGTGCTCAGTTACCAAGCGCCTGTATTTTTCTTCCTCACAAGGCCTGATTCAATGTTATAACCTCACCTGGGTTCTGGTATTTCATCTGAGACTGATAAAACTCAGGAGATACATGAGAAAATTTACAGTTGTCCCCAAATTTGCATTCTCCTAACAATTAAAGAAAACAACAATTTGGTTCAGCATCTTGTAATACATTAATACGAGGTGGGTTGAAAAAATGTCTTCACTGTTTGAAAAATCGTATTGCACAAACCATCCAACCTATATGCTAAGCAGTAAAAAGTAACTTTTTTTTGTGTAAAAATCTACAACATAGTAATTTGGGAATATTGAGGAATATAATTCTGGCTAATTCCTGATTTCAGAGAGCAAAAATTGGCATGAAAAATTATGAAAAGATCTCAAAATTATGCCTCAGTGAGATCTTGGATTTAGAATTTTACAACTTTGTTGCATGCTTTTGCAGCACAATTTTTCAAACAGTGGAAGCATAAGAGGTATTTAAAATACAGTACAGGCCTGCACACAAGAACATGGCTTTCCTGAATTCTTAAGAATATTTTTAGTTTCTTAAGATTCTTCCATAAAAAAATGTACAAGTCTTTTATACGACTCAAGAATTCTTATCATAATGTGAAGAATTCTACTTGACAATTCTTAAGAATTCTTGTCAGGCCAGTACTGTAGCAAGGAATCATGAGAAATCACACATATCATTGGATTCTTTAAATTCTAGTTCCCATCCTTTTGTTGAGTTCCTTAATTTTTGTTCATCAAAGCTAGCAATATTTGTAGAGGCAATGAGATAACTTAACTAGGCTGCCTGAAAACGATTATTTCTGCATTAATAATAAATTTAAGAAATACTATATTGTATATGTAAAATTTGTCCTACCAGTTTGGAAAAACTTTTTGCAAGGAGTCTTTTGAGCTTCTTCGGCTAGCAAAGTTGCAGCATCTACAATGAAATATGCACAAAAATAGCTTAATCTTAAACAGGCAGTTCCACTCATTGTTACAAATTCAATAGGATATTAATTCGATAAATAAAAACCTGCTGCTTTAATCTAAAGTATGAAACAATTCACTGGCAATTACACTTATATACTTCAATTTTCAAAAATTAAGAAGGGCCTGTTTACATGAGGAAAAATACCTCACCTGCTAGACCCAGGGCTGACTGGCAAGATTCCACCTTCCCATAGAATTCTTTGTATTTTTCAGTTCGCATTTATATGATGAACACAACACCACCGGTATAATGAGATCCCAGCTCACCAGAGGTGAAATCTCACCTTGGTGAGATGAAATTTTCCCATATAACAAAACACCGCCGGTGTGATTAGGTGAATCTAGGTGGATTGGTTTATTCATCGATTCTTATTTTGGTTACTTTGTTCTGATTTCATGGAAGAGACACTTTACTCCATCTCGCCTCTCAGCCCCTGGGCTGACAGGTGAGGTGAAAATTCCATATAAACGGTGATTGAAACTTACCTCGCCTGTCAGCCTGAGGTCCGGCAGGTGAGGCGTTTTCCCTCATATAAACAGGCCCTAAGAAACCATGCTACCTGGATTTAAAAAATGAAGACATTTTTGTAATGTGCAGCTTAAATTTTTCTAGCTCACTCAAAAAGATTTTTTTCATTTTCACTTTTAAATATTTATACAGGTAANAAAGTATGAAACAATTCACTGGCAATTACACTTATATACTTCAATTTTCAAAAATTAAGAAGGGCCTGTTTACATGAGGAAAAACACCTCACCTGCTAGACCCAGGGCTGACAGGCAAGCTTCCACCTTCCCATAGAATTCTTTGTATTTTTCAGTTCGCATTTATATGATGAACGCAACACCACCGGTATAATGAGATCCCACCTCACCAGAGGTGAAATCTCACCTTGGTGAGATGAAATTTTTCCATATAACGAAACACCGCCGGTGTGATTAGGTGAATCTAGGTGAATTGGTTTATTCATTGATTCTTATTTTGGTTACTTTGTTCTGATTTCACGGAAGTGACACTTTACTCCATCTCGCCTCTCAGCCCCAGGGCTGACAGGTGAGGTGAAAATCCCATATAAACGGTGATTGAAACTTACCTCGCCTGTCAGCCTGAGGTCCGGCAGGTGAGGTGTTTTCCCTCATATAAACAGCCCCTAAGAAACCATGCTACCTGGATTTAAAAAATGAAGAAATTTTTGTAACGTGCAGCTTTAATTTTCCCCAACTCACTCAAAAAAATGTTGAAACTGTGCAGTATTGACAATTGTTTGACATAGTTTTGTGTGCGAATTCTGTTAAATACATTTTTTATATCTTAACTAAACTTCCTACATTTAAGAAACTGGATTGTCCAGACCCAGGTTTCTTATAAAAAATGCGTGTAATCAGTTTGGGGTTTCAGAACATTTGTGACAAAGAAGCATCGAACGAGAGTAGCATTTTGGAACTTGGGAACCCCTCCACGTTTCGCTGTCAGATTTTCCCACCCTTTGTTACGTATAGTAGATTGGTAGACAGTAGAGGAGCTCAGTGCTGTTTTTATAACCTGTCACATTTCAGTTTCACTTACAAAACAACACAGGCCTCCATTCCATACTACCTTTGAATGAATCATAATGAAGTTTCTTCAGTCTTTGATGCTGTATCGACTTGATGTGGCGCTTTCTCGATGGTAGGGTATCAGCAAATGCACGATCGCAATATTCACAAAAATATCGTCTTCCCATCACTGCAAGCCTTCTGCCTCCATAACCTTGCACCACTGCTGTGCTGCAACCACCTTTGCTGCAATCAGCCACCTTAAGAAAGGGAGGCCATATCGACCTAGCCTCGTTTTCATTCCCTCTTTAAAATTTTCATTTTTTTTCAAAAAACCAAAAAACCGGCCAACTGAAGACTTCAAGGGTCTTCAAGCAAGCTGTGCTTCTGTGTTGAAAATCGACAAATTGGTTTGGAAAACCTGAGGTAATTATGATGAAAATATAGACTTGCGTTTCTGTACGATGGTTAAGCTTTTCAAGCGAGATTCATCCCATTATTGCTGTTCAAATTTCCATGTCCATTCTTCTTCTTATCATATGTCATTACATTAGATTAGGCCCAAATGTAAAATTCAAAGAAAAGATGGCTTCTGCTGACGGCAAACCAACTGAACCCCTTACACCGTGCTGGGAAATATCTCTCCTGCATGTCAAAACATCAGGCTTGAAATGATTTTAAGCCACCCAAAAAATATAACAATTGAATTGATTGACGTTGTTTTGGACAAAAGAAATGGTGTCAGAGGTATGCCATCCATCATACACTCATTTTTTTTATATTAAAGAAATCGCTTATAAGAAACAGTAGGCTCAGTTTTAAAAAAAATAAGAAACTACCCTAACTGAATTAAAAAAGCTGCAAGAAACTTTTGTAATTTGCAGCTTTAATTTTCTCAGGTCACTCGAAATGTTTTGACACTGACTGTACAGTACAGTAATAGTTAATGTTTTGATATTGTTTTGAGTGCAAATTAAGTCATAACATGTTTTGAGAGCTTACTAAGTTATTTGGAAGCCCTTCTAACAAAATCATATTAGCTCCACACTTACAGCATTAGCAATATAAGAAACTCATAAGAAAAGTTTGGTAGCAAAATGACCCTAAAATTTAAGAAACTGCCCACCAACGCCAGACCCAAGTTTCTTGTAAAAAAATGAGTGCGTATGCCAAGTTCTCTAACACTCTTGAGCGTAGCCAAGGGTGAAACTAACAGATGGTTCAAATTAAGAAGACCAGTGACCATCCATCAAATCAGCTTCAGTTAGTAAAATGCTCCTATTTTTTATTCTAGGCAACATGTCTCACAAATACAGCGAATCAGCACAAAGAATTCAGCCATCTGAATCAATTCAACCTTCACATCCACAGGTAGTTTTTTCAAGCTAAGCTCTGCACCAGATTGAAAAGTTTGCAAAATGCGCGGAGGATCTCTTCTTCATTCAAATCGTTTGCGCGGCTGTATTTGTGTTGCTAAACAATAGGCGTATTGCTTCCTTTTGTTGTTTTACGAAAATTTTGCGGCTAGAACCGCAGCTGTAATTTAAAGTGCGCAGCAGAGAAATCGGCCACGCACAGCAAACTTTCCAGTCTGGGCTCTGCAATAAGGCCTTTGTATTGAGAAAAGTAATACAAAAGCCTCATTCTCATACACAGTACAGGCCTTGCACACATTAGCATCACAAGAATTCTCTAAGAATTCTTGGGAATATTCAAGAATTCTTAACATTCTGATATTGATAAGGATTCTTTAGTACAAAGGCTATAAAAAATTTTGAAATTAAGAATTAAAAATATTCTCAAGAATTCTTGAGAATTCTTTGGCAGGAANGCGGCTAGAACCGCAGCTGTAATTTAAAGTGCGCAGCAGAGAAATCGGCCACGCACAGCAAACTTTCCAGTCTGGGCTCTGCAATAAGGCCTTTGTATTGAGAAAAGTAATACAAAAGCCTCATTCTCATACACAGTACAGGCCTTGCACACATTAGCATCACAAGAATTCTCTAAGAATTCTTGGGAATATTCAAGAATTCTTAACATTCTGATATTGATAAGGATTCTTTAGTACAAAGGCTATAAACAATTTTGAAATTAAGAATTAAAAATATTCTCAAGAATTCTTGAGAATTCTTTGGCAGGAAAGCAGTGTTAATGTGTGCAAGGCCTGTAATGCATTGTAAGAATCATAAGAATCACAGACCAACACTGCCATTATTGAAAGTTAGTAATGTCTAGGTAGTGACACGCACATTGCTTCATAAAACTTTGTTGTGAAATGCTCAGGAGGGCACAGGATTTAGACATCAAATATTTGAAGTAACCCCAAAGGAACTGGTAAGAAACTTTGAGTACTCAAATGAATGAGAATTTTAAGAAACTTTCAGTAGTCCGGGTCAAATTCGTAATTTCTTATAAAAACATGTGTACCTTAAAGTCGCATGGGGCCTTGGAAATTGACGATGTGTCTTCCTTTCAGGGTGCAAAGAAGGCTATCAAAGAACCAACAATAATAAAATATAATGGAGGAGTCACAACCACTTCTGGTGATAGAGGAGGAGTTGTTTTCAACAGGCCAAATGAAATTAGAACTTTTCAACGACTCTTTCAGGTAACTATGTTTGATTTTCAACACTTTAATTTCTTAACCATGCACTAAATCCATAACGATATTAAGGAAAATTCCTGTCCTGTGCCAATAGATGAAAAACCTGTGCCGAAAGATTTTTAAAATGCTACTTTAAGCCTGGGGGCACTTGACCATAATTTGGTTGGAGATGTCCCACCCCAAGTTTCAAAAACTTATCCAAGCCTTGTACAAATTTTTCGAAAATTATACCCTTTTGTTCTTTGTACCAAAACGTGAAAATCGATACTGTTCCTCATACCAAAATTGTGAAATGATGTGCTTCCCGATGGCACCTCCCTAGGAGCCAAAATAGACATAGTGCCGCCCCTGGGACTTTGAGCTCCAATTTGAAAATTGATGCCTTTTACAGCAGAAAGCCTACGGAAGGATTTTGAGAGTATCTGAAGACACAAGACCTATCTTCTACACTTCATTTTTAAAATGACTTGCAAACGATTGCTTCCTTAAATAAATTGACCATATTAACAATGGCTTTAGAAATCTAAACTTAGTTACACACAGCTGCAAGATACTTTTGAAACTCTTAGACAAATTTTTAACGTTTTATAGAATTACTACAAGTGACAAGTGTAGGACAACAGAAGACCAAATCTTTGAAAATTCATTCCAAACTTTTTTAATACCATTTGGAAAGTTAGAGAAGCTGAGTTTTCTATTTTAATAAATTGATATTAAATGTACTTAAATATTTGTTGGTTTGGAGAATCTTCTTAAGAACAGGAGAGCTCCGAGTCCAAATATTCCACAGATGTGCTGGAGCGGAATTCAAATTTCCTTAGTCTCGATTACATCTGCAAAGTCTTTGAGTGGTGAAATGTTCAAAATAATGAATAATCTAAACCCCATATTTATCAATGAAATCTTCCTCCAAAGAAGTGCACCTATAATTTCAGAAATACAAATACTTTCTTACTTCCTATGGTACATACTGTTAATTATGGTACTGAAACAGTCCGATACAGAGGGCAGCGTATTTGGCACTCTCTTTCACAGGAAATCAAAGATTCAAATTCTTTACAACAATTCAAGAATGAAATAAAAATGTGGAAAAATGTATATAGACTGCGACTGCAGACTTTGCAAACAATACAGTCCTGGACTCTGCTTTTTATAGTTTTATGCATCTTGTTTTGATATAGATTTTATTTGAATTTTGTAATTTTATTGACTAGATTTACTTCTATATATTCTGATGTAACTTTGTAATTGATTTGTTGGCTTGGATTAGCTTTTTTATATATTTGTATAGCTATGTAAGTTGCCAACTTTAAATAAATTGATAAAATAATAATAATAATAGTGGTGCAACTGCTAACATCATTTTGTAGTTGTAGCGCTTGAAGATTTTGCAGATGTAACCCGGACTAAGGGAATTTGAATCCCGCTCTGGCAGCAGAAATTCAGATTCGTAAACTAATGGAACTAATTTCTTCATCTTAGGCGAAAAGCTCACTGNAAAGGATTGATTTGATTGTATCAGAATGGATGGGAACACTATTAATATCAGAATTCATGGTAGAATCAGTGATAAATGCAAGAGACATGTTCTTGGGGCCAGATGGCAAAATGTGGCCATCTTCTTCAGCGCTATATTGTGCACCATGTTCTGCAACTGCTGCATTTGAGTCAAAGCTGCAATTTTGGGATGACGTTTACGGCTTTGATTTTTCAGCAATGAAGAATAGAGCATCAAAGGAATTAACTGAAATGCCAATTCATGACCATGTAGCTTTGTCAGAGGAACTCCTGGCTGTACCAAAGGCAGTTATGGACTTAGATATGAAAACTGTCACTTCAAGAGACCTGGAAAACATTGAAAATACATTAGACTTTATTGTCACAAAATCTGGTTTATTTCATGGATTTTGTACATGGTTTACTGTAGAATTTGATAATCTTCTGCAACAACAAAAGCCCCCAGTTCTTTTCAGTACAGGCCCAGATGCCCCTCTGACCCACTGGAAGCACCCTCTTTTGCTTCTTGACAGTGCAATAAATGTTTCCATTGGTGACAGAATATCCTGTGTAGTTAAATTAATAAGAAATTGTGCCATGCGAAGACACTTAATTGTAAAACTTAGTGGTGATATTATAACATCTGAAAAGGTTGTTTTTAGTTTTAAGAAGGATTTTAAATGTTGGCAATGATTTAACTGTATGTAGCTATGTAGACCTGCTTTTATTTTGTTGATATATAATGTTAGAGGCAATGAAATTAAATCCAAGAAATGTTATCATATTATTTTTGAAGAAGTTTCTTTCATAGCCAATCTCCAGAGTGACCACAGGAAATTATGGGTTTATCGCGAGGGGGCAAATCACTTCTTGAAATAATGCACGTGGTTTTTGTGATTTTAAAATCACAAGATTTTTTCTGTGATTTTTAATGTGATTTTTAGTGTGATTTTTTGGTAATTTTTGTGATTTTTTGGTTTTTGTGTGTGATTTTTTTATGATTTCAAGGCATTTGTATGAGAAATAATCAGTGATTTGCCCCTCGGTTTAATTGGTGGCAGGCAAAGACCATATTTAGTGGATGAGTCATCTCACCATGGAACTAAAATATTTTTCGGGTTTTTTGTAAAATTTGGTTTTAAAGCTTGACTGCAAAATGAAAGTTCTTTCAACTCAACTCTAGAATTATTTCATAGCAGGCCTTATTCTAAGGAATTTTTATCACTGCACAATTTTCACAAATCCAGAATAATATTGATAAATCGATAAATCGAAGGTCGTTCATAGATAAGTCGCGAGCAGCCATCTGGGGACACTGTAACCCTCCCCAGTCCAGGCTGGAACACCGGCCAGGGCTCTGGGGGCGAAGCCACCGAAACTGTTTTTAGATATAAATTTCAATGCTAGAAATTCTAAACATTGAACCAATTTTGGCACATTTTGAACCCATTTTGGCCGTTGCTGTGACGTTGCCCTCAATATTATTACTACTTCAGATCAATTATTAGTACTTCAGATGAAAGATACAAATTAATTTGATATGTTAATTGTTATGCTTATGCTAAAGTAAATGTTTTTGCTCACTCAACTTTCATTATTTTGCAAATGCTTTGGTAGTCCCATCTAAAAAATGCATATTTGCGACAACCATGACACATATGTCCCTCGAGCACGTGACATTTCCCTCGCAATGAGCATTTGAATAAAATTGTTACAAAAACAAGCGAGAGAGATTAAAAAAGAAGCAAGGAAAATATTCGCCATAAATCAAAGTTTACCTGATATGAATGACCAAGATATAGATATTCCGTTTATCATGAACAGCTCTCAGTTTCTAGAAAAAGCCCTGTCGCCTGATCAACAAACTATTGATGTGACTAAAGAAACCAGAATTCATTCCCAGCAACAAGAAGAAACATGCGGCAAAGTTGACAACACAAGGAAAAGAGCAAGAAATATTCTAAGCAGCAGAAAATATAGAGCTAAACGGCGTGAGCGGATGAAAATCTTAGAGGACACAAACCAATATCTAGAAAGGCAGATAAAAAGCGTCGAAGACGAAGTCGATGGTATGAAGAGAGCAATCCATAAATTTGTACGTCATGCTGCTGCTTGTGAAGAATGTGGCAACTTGCAAATAAGATTCGAATAACGTCTCACAAGATATCCCCAAGATATCCTCCTTTTGAAATTGTTGTTACGTTTTTGAAGATATTGTTCTGAAAGTATATAGATAGTATCGGTTAAATTCTTATAATCTGTTGCGAAAATATTTTACTACTGCACAATTTTGCATTTATTTATCGCTGCAGCAGGGCCAAAGCAAGGGGTGTGAGCCTGTAATTCTCCATTTCATTCTGAAGAACGATCAGCACTCGCTAAGTCACCAAATTCAACATCCTCTTCTTACTATTCTCAGAAAAAAACACTCAATACACGTTTTTTTATATAATAATAATTTATAATAATATATAATCCAACTACCTCCTCCCTTACTAGCCTGCGTGCATCCCCTACTCCCTTACAGGCCCGAGCTACGTAGGTTTCCTTTATAAGAAACCGCTTATAGGAAACTCAACTCTCAATCTCAGATCGCTGAAAAATTACTGTGAAAAAGTTAGTTAAATCCTTAGCATATTTTTAATTTATTTTAATTTGTTTCCTGTATCATATTACTCGGAAGGTACTTGAGTAATGTCTAAACATTGGAAAGGCTTCAAAAAACTTCATTTTGAAATGTTCACGAGGTCACAGGAAGTAAACATGAAGATGCTGTACTACACGTATTTTTTTATATAAGAAACAAAG
>REGM01000062.1:480328-562620 GCA_004194415.1 Aurelia aurita
CAAGGGTGTCAGGACACCGATTAAGTAATCAATAAATAAATAGTTACTTACATTGTTTTGTTTGTTGTTGTCTTCTTTGTCTTGTCTCTCCCTGCCTTGTTGTGAGTTCATGATTCAACAAGGGAGTTAGGTTCGAAAAAGCGGTTGGGCTGGCCTAAATTAATTTAGGCGGTTGAATTGAATCATGAGCTCACAACAAGGCAGGAAGAGACAAGACAAAGAAGACAACAACAAACAAAACAATGTAAGTAACTATTTATTTATTGATTACTTAATCGGTGTCCTGACACCCTTGGTCTGATGCTGTATTTCTGAATAAAATTGGAGCGATTAAAAATACAAAATAGTGTTTGATGTCAACTGTGGACGCTCCCTTATGAAAAACTATCATCTTTGAGATAAACGAGTTTATTTTAAAATTTAAACATAGACACACAGACTATGATTTTAAAATTCATACTCTTTTAAGTCAAAGTAAAAAGGGAAGAGTAACTGTTGTTCATGATAAGCTGTTTTTCTTCTAAAGGGTCAATGCGAATGGTAGTGAAACGACATTTTCTGATATCTAACCTTCGATGGACATGATCTGCTGACACGTGTTCAGCGTAGGCCAAGACGGTCCCTTACAGGAGATGCCTATAACTGCAAAATACCGGTGGAGCAATCAATGGTAATGCAAGCTTCGATAGTGGGGCAAAATTGGCCAGAGAGGGACAAAATGGGTCACTTGATTTTTTTCCTTCACTAGACCATTTTGACATTTAGAAAAGGGTCTGGGGAGAGCAATATTTTTCTGGCAAATGGCGGACAAAAATCTGGTAATGGGCTTTAACGAATGATAAACTGAGCTCTACAAATCTGTTGGTTTTAAATTCACGATGAAAATAAAGAAATAATTGCCCAAAAATGTACCCAAAAAGATGTCCTATGACCCATAAGCATATGGGGGGAAGTGTCCTTGATAGTAAACTTGAAACTTTCTCTATGAATAAAAACGTCTTTCTTCATGATGAAAACTGATGTTCTTCAACTAAAGCACACTAACAGAGAAATCCATTATTTTGTCAATGATCCATTTTGCCCCACTCTGACCTATCATACCCCCCCCCCCGCCACCTTACCACCAGTCTTCCATAAGAACATGATTACAGAAACAAGGCTCAAGATTTGGCTAAACCAGCAAATCGGTCAAATAATGTTTCTCTTTTAGCCATGTCGCAAAAGTTGTTTGACATGCAGAATTCAGTACAATTTGTTGAGTGAGCTTTTGAAACAATTCAACAACACCTTCTGCTTGTCACAAGCTATTTGTCAAAGTCAATTGTCTGTCAAGCAAAATTTTCGATGGGTTAGCGAAAAGGACAAAAATATCGTTGGACAAGCACATCTCAAATGTTTGTCGATCTATGATTGCTCGCTTACTACACGTTTTTCTGTTATAAGAAACTTGGATCAGCCCATAGTACTAAAAGTTTCTTAATTTCACATCAAAATTTCTGCTTTTTAGTGCTAAAAGTTTCTTACTGTGTTTCTCATTTTTGGATGCATGAATTATGATGTAGTTTCTACCATTGCCACGTATTTGTTTCTAGACATACATCACAATCTTTAGCAAGAAAAAGAGTTGAATTGGGCTCAAAACACAAAATTATAGTTTGAGCGACGATTTTGCCAGGACTTTTCTTAATTAGGCTTTCAAAAGTTTCTTAGTGCTTCTCAAACATAGTACTAGAGTTTCTTAAGTTTTCAGCCATCCTAGCACTAGTTTCTTATAAACCAGTTTCTTATATATAAAAAAAACGTGTAGTCTGGCTTAATGGTGAACTACCCACGATATTTGCATCTATTCATCGATTGTATCTTGGACCATCAATGGTAAGTGTCTGACCGACCTTTAACTACATCACAATATTTAGTATAACCAGATAGCCCTATTTCATCCAACCCGGTCCTATACCTTGCTGCTGCGCTTGCCACTGGCTTGTTGGCGGCAGCTGCGCTGGTGCATAAGAGTGCATATGTTGATGTTGTTGCTGTTGTTGGTGTGGTTGTTGCTGTTGCTGTTGTTGTCCCATGCTATACGCATAATGTCCTTGGTCTACAGTCAAAGGCATTTGTTCACGAGACATCATGTGTCCATGTGGTGTGCCGTGTTGTGGCATTCCCTGTGACAAAGGCATCCCTTGACTTTGAGGTATCACTTGCGACGGCATCCCCTGGGATGACTGCATACCTTGATTATGCATAGGGATTCCATGCCCATAAACATTGCCTAACTGTTGTGGATTTTGAATTAATTGTGCAGTACTCATCATTGGTTGCCCTGTGTTTTGCTGTTGTTGAACAAGATCCTGCCCGACTTGAATGNTTGTAGCCTCAAGAACACAAGTTTTATTCAGTCTAAAACCAAACACGTAAGAGTCGTAAGGGAGCGTTCACAACCGACATTCAGTTGGGAGCGAGAGAGGGTTTTCCCGTCTGATGCTGTATTTTTGAATAAAATTGGAGCGATAAAAAATACAAAATAGTGTTTGATGTCAACTGTGGACGCTCCCTTATGAAAAACTATCATCTTTGAGATAAACGAGTTTATTTTAAAATTTAAACATAGACACACAGACTATGATTTTAAAATTCATACTCTTTTAAGTCAAAGTAAAAAGGGCAGAGTAACTGTTGTTCATGATAAGCTGTTTTTCTTCTAAAGGGTCAATGCGAATGGTAATGAAATGATATTTTCTGATATCTAACCTTCGATGGACATGATCTGCTGACACGTCTTCAGCGTAGGCCAAGACGGTCCCTTACAGGAGATGCCTATAACTGCAAAATACCGGTGGAGCAATCAATGGCAATGCAAGCTTCGATAGTGGGCAAAATTGGCCAGAGAGGGACAAAATAGGTCACTTGATTTTTTTCCTTCATTAGACCATTTTGACATCTAGAAAAGGGTCTGGGGAGAGCAATATTTTTCTGGCAAATGGCGGACACAAATCTGGTAATGGGCTTTAACGAATGATAAACTGAGCTCTACAAATCTGTTGGTTTTAAATTCACGATGAAAATAAAGAAATAATTGCCCAAAAATGTACCCAAAAAGATGTCCTATGACCCATAAGCACATGGGAGGAAGTGTCCCGTCTCCGTCCAAATATGACAAAAGGCCCTAGGGACGAGGTTGGAAGTGTCCTTGATAGTAAACTTGAAACTTTCTCTATGAATAAAAACGTCTTTCTTCATGATGAAAACTGATGTTCTTCAACTAAAGCACACTAACAGAGAAATCCATTATTTTGTCAATGATCCATTTTTCCCCACTCTCTGACCTATTATACCCACCCCCTCTCCCCCCCGCCACCTTACCACCAGTCTTCCATAAGAACAAGATTACAGAAACAAGGCTCAAGATTTGGCTAAACCAGCAAATCGGTCAAATAATGTTTCTCTTTTAGCCATGTCGCAAAAGTTGTTTGACATGCAGAATTCAGTACAATTTGTTGAGTGAGCTTTTGAAACAATTCAACAACACCTTCTGCTTGTCACAAGCTATTTGTCAAAGTCAATTGTCTGTCAAGCAAAATTTTCGATGGGTTAGCGAAAAGGATAAAAATGTCGTTGGACAAGCACATCTCAAATGTTTGTCGATCTATGATTGCTCGCTTACTACACGTTTTTCTGTTATAAGAAACTTGGATCAGCCAATAGTACTAAAAGTTTCTTAATTTCACATCAAAATTTCTGCTTTTTAGTGCTAAAAGTTTCTTACTGTGTTTCTCATTTTTGGATGCATGAATTATGATGTAGTTTCTACCATTGCCACGTATTTGTTTCTAGACATACATCACAATCTTTAGCAAGAAAAAGAGTTGTATTGGGCTCAAAACACAAAATTATAGTGCATATTACTCAAGAATTAAGTTTGAGCGACGATTTTGCCAGGACTTTTCTTAATTTGGCTTTCAAAAGTTTCTTAGTACTTCTCAAACCTAGTACTAGAGTTTCTTAAGTTTTCAGCCATCCTAGCACTAGTTTCTTCTTATAAACCAGTTTCCTATATATAAAAAAAACGTGTAGTCTCGCTTAATGGTGAACTACCCACGATATTTGCATCTATTCATCGATTGTATCTTGGACCATCAATGGTAAGTGTCTGACCGACCTTTAACTACATCACAATATTTAGTATAACTAGATAGCCCTATTTCATCCAACCCGGTCCGATACCTTGCTGCTGCGCTTGCCACTGGCTTGTTGGCGGCAGCTGCGCTGGTGCATAAGAGTGCATATGTTGATGTTGTTGCTGGTGTGGTTGTTGCTGTTGCTGTTGTTGTCCCATGCTATACGCATAATGTCCTTGGTCTACAGTCAAAGGCATTTGTTCACGAGACATCATGTGTCCATGTGGTGTGCCGTGTTGTGGCATTCCCTGTGACAAAGGCATCCCTTGACTTTGAGGTATCACTTGCGACGGCATCCCCTGGGATGACTGCATACCTTGATTATGCATAGGGATTCCATGCCCATAAACATTGCCTAACTGTTGTGGATTTTGAATTAATTGTGCAGTACTCATCATTGGTTGTCCTGTGTTTTGCTGTTGTTGAACAAGATCCTGCCCGACTTNTGTGGTTGTTGCTGTTGCTGTTGTTGTCCCATGCTATACGCATAATGTCCTTGGTCTACAGTCAAAGGCATTTGTTCACGAGACATCATGTGTCCATGTGGTGTGCCGTGTTGTGGCATTCCCTGTGACAAAGGCATCCCTTGACTTTGAGGTATCACTTGCGACGGCATCCCCTGGGATGACTGCATACCTTGATTATGCATAGGGATTCCATGCCCATAAACATTGCCTAACTGTTGTGGATTTTGAATTAATTGTGCAGTACTCATCATTGGTTGTCCTGTGTTTTGCTGTTGTTGAACAAGATCCTGCCCGACTTGAGTGACATCTTTTTGAGGTATTCCCATGAATTTGAAGCCATGTTGGAAGTAGTGTCCATGTGTTTGAGATGTGGGTATTGTTTGCGTAGATGGCAGTGTCATAGGCTGAGAGGGTTGGATACTAGCTTTAGGTAGTTTTATACTCATTGGAGGACTGACGTTTTCAACTTGTGGTGGCTTTGCAAGTGACGAATCTACGATAGGACAGATGAGAGTTAGAAAAAACAAAGTTTACTATCAAGAACAAAAATATTCACCATCTTAGTCTCTGGCGTCAAGTCATAAAAATTCTAATTCGAAAGCAATATGCAAACAAATGTTCGTTTTAATCATAGACAGTCATAGAATCCAAAAGATTTGCCAGCCTTGAAGAATTTCACATGATATCATGTTATGTATAATCTTGAAGTTGCAAATACTAATTCTCGCCAAATTAATACAGCCTTTCTTTTGTGGAAGAAACTCCTAAATATTTCATCCCTGAGAAATTCTATGGACTTTCCAAGGTAGACTTTCTTTCGTAAGAAGTTCGAAAAGAAGTTCGAAAAGAAGATATTTCGTGAAACTTCTCTCCAAATATCGATTCTAAATAAGGAACAAAATCCATCGAAAAGTAGCCTGCGTGCAGACTCTACAGTAGTGCGGAGGAGGGAAAAGGAGAGGAAAACCCCCTCCACACTACTATAGAGTCTGCACGCAGGCTATCGAAAATGGGCTTGGATTGATTTTGGACAGTTGACAGTTGTTCGTCCCTTCAATGGGTGTTTCAGCAAAAGGGGTGGTATTTGATCTATTCTATAAAACGAGCTATCTTCCTGATTTCTTTCAAATTATTTTATTCTGTTGCCTGCATCCAAATGTAGGCGGTTTACTTCATGAATAGACAGTCTGTCAAAATCTTCTCAAAAAGCAACTGGGTTTGCAAGATATCCAGAAAGAAGAGCCCTGTTCATTGGAAATCGAGTTATTCTAGTGTCTGCTATAAGTATGTGGACCTGGAAAAAGATTCAAATAATAACAGAACTGCTGTCATCCACTTTAATCAAAATATCTTACCTTTTGCTTTGTGCGCATCTGCTACTGATATTGACATGTTTCTCTGAAATTAAAAGCAAAAAAAGAAAAGTTAAGCAAGAAAATCTTTTGAAAATTCGTATTACGCATTTATTATACTCTATGGAATAAATCGAAATAAAATATTGAAGTATAAAACTAAAATGTTATTTTTTATTTTTCTTACCGTTTTTCTTTGCACTAAAAATATATGNGAGGAGGGAAAAGGAGAGGAAAACCCCCTCCACACTACTATAGAGTCTGCACGCAGGCTATCGAAAATGGGCTTGGATTGATTTTGGACAGTTGACAGTTGTTCGTCCCTTCAATGGGTGTTTCAGCAAAAGGGGTGGTATTTGATCTATTCTATAAAACGAGCTATCTTCCTGATTTCTTTCAAATTATTTTATTCTGTTGCCAGCATCCAAATGTAGGCGGTTTACTTCATGAATAGACAGTCTGTCAAAATCTTCTCAAAAAGCAACTGGGTTTGCAAGATATCCAGAAAGAAGCGCCCTGTTCCTTGAAAATCGAGTTATTCTAGTGTCTGCTATAAGTATGTGGACCTGGAAAAAGATTCAAATAATAACAGAACTGCTGTCATCCACTTTAATCAAAATATCTTACCTTTTACTTTGTGCGCATCTGCTACTGATATTGACATGTTTCTCTGAAATTAAAAGCAAAAAAAGAAAACTTAAGCAAGAAAATCTTTTGAAAATTCGTATTACGCATTTATAATACTCTATGGAATAAATCAAAATATAATATTGAAGTACAGAATAAATACTGTATAAAACTAAAATGTTATTTTTGATTTTTCTTACCGTTTTTCTTTGCACTAAAAATATATGTTGCCAAGGCTGGCAGAATTGGCCGCGCTCTCCTCAGTCCATTTCTCCAAATTGCGAAATGGTCTATTAGGGCTTTCAAACGAGAAACTTTGTTGGTGCACGCAATAGTTTTTAGTATCTATCTGAAGGAACAGCGATCTACCGTCTTGTGGGGTGAGTGGTCGAGCGGCTTATACAGTTTTCATCAGGTGACTGAATTTGAGCTCGGTCGAGTGAGGTCAAACTCCGGATGGGTGACCTCGAAGGCCTGACCTGGGGACTGACCTCGCAACTCACTTCACCGTCCTTAGGAGGGGACGTTAAACTAGGAGTCCCATGCCTGGATGCGGCATGCATAGTGGGCCTAAATTAGCTTAAAGTAGCTAGAAAATCCTGACAGCCCACTTAAAACAAATAACTGACTGACTGACTTACCTTCTTCTTAGCCGGCGGGCTCCCAGTGACTTGTGGGCTTGCGCTCGGTGTATAAGCAGGGCTATCTGTCATGCTGCCTTCTTTAGATTTTGAAACGCTTCCTTCTCTTGATTTTGATTTTCGGCGACTCGAATCGTATAAATCCATCATTTCATTGCAGATATCTAAAAATTAAAACATTAAAATCCTTAATCAATGCGGCTCAAATAAGAAGAAATGTCACATTAACTGCTTAAGATGGTACTCACTGCTATCAACTGCACTATCTTTAGACTCAGTAATTAATTAGTTCCTGTAGAATGACAATTTGATTGTTTGAAGAAACTGATAAATGGTAGACTTGGTAGGTTAAGAATGTCTTCAGAATGTTCTGCTCTCCAAACAAGTAAATTTACCATATATAGTTCCTTCTCCGTATGAGAAGAAATGTGCCATTTGTGGCTTTAGAATTTCGCCAGTGATCATTCTGAGTTAGCATCATAATTTAATTTAAGAAGTTCAGTGAATTGCAGTTTCCAACATTTATGAAATTTGCCAAATTGTTCTGCTTCGCACTGGGATAGCCTTTGTCCGCAGTATTTTTAAATGGACCATACATTTCTTCTACATCAGAAAAGATTCAAGCACCGGGAATGTTGGTCGCACGTCCCTTTTTTACGCCAAGCAATAAAGAGTACAAAATACATGTTATCTTATTTCTATCATCATTGACATCTGGCACAAAGTTTAATCAAACGAGACAATATCCTGAGGTTANGAGAAGAAATGTGCCATTTGTGGCTTTAGAATTTCGCCAGTGATCATTCTGAGCTTGCATCATAACTTAAGAAGTTCAGTGAATTCCAGTTTCCAACATTTATGAAATTTGCTAAATTGTTCTGCTTCGCACTGGGATAGCCTTTGTCTGCAGTATTTTTATATGGACCATACATTTCTTCTACATCAGAAAAGATTCAAGCACCGGGAATGTTGGTTGCACGTCCCTTTTTTACGCCAAGCAATAAAGAGTACAAAATACATGTTATCTTATTTCTATCATCGTTAACATCTGGCACAAAGTTTAAGCAAACGAGACAATATCCTGAGGTTAAACGAGACAATCGTTGATACTCCAATTTGCAAACAAGGCCGCATGTCAGGAGATCTAATCGTTATATAATACAGAATGCTTTAGCTATATTCGACAGTAAAAATTGTCACCTGTGCTGTTGAAAGATTAAACTATTCAAAACTGAAGCATTTTATCTTACCATCAAGAACTGACTGTTCTATTTCAGGTGAAAAATGTCTCCACCAATCTTGTCTTGGAACGGGTGTAAAGTTCTGCATGCTCTGTTTTGACAGTTTCGCAGCTAAGTGTAACATTGCTAATGCAACCACAGTAGGCTTGTAATGAAGACAGATGCAGGTAGAAAGACTGAAAGAAAAAATGACACCACATAGACAATAAAGAATGGATACTAACGATCATGAAAAAGCAAAATCAGCTGTTGACTAAACACAGAATTTCAATATTTTGTACCGGTTGAGAAAAACAAATGCCCAATAGCTTTGGAGACTTGACTTGTATCCCACTTGTATTGATCTGTTAATTTCCAATGCAAATAAATATGTGGCATTTCTTGATACAAAAGTACGGTTTTAGACAAGTACCAGATGAACCAAAAAGAGAAAACTATTCGGAAACCAGTAAGTTTGCAGTAGTTTGTTAATCTAATTGATAAATGCCTTTTAAAATAGCCAATAACTTCAAAAGTATTACAGAGTTTACCTCAACAGATTCGGGCCTTTCGTTCAGAAATTAAGAATGATTTTCTAAAGACTTTCTTTTCTAACAGCTTGCAAAAAAACTGAAAACCTTAGTCAAATTTCTACAATGTTTCTGCGTTGAAGCAATGACAATGGCCAGGTACTATACTGTAGTCTTGGGCGGAATTAAATGCTTCTTGGTTGAATCATCTCACAAAGTCATTAAACATTAGTTCCACATACCTATCATTGATAAAGATCCAGGCCTTCTGAACAAGCTCATTTATTCTTTCTTTGTCACCTATAAATTAAATGATAATTTTTATACAGTATGTAGCAGCACAAATTTTGTTCAAATTATACACAAGTTCAAAATAATAGAACCACTTTTTATAACCACCTTTCAAGTTTTTCAATTTTATGACTATTTGACTTTTTCATTTCAAGACTTCTTTCTCTTTGTGCCCAACGCAGAACAAACATAGCTTGATATAGAAACATGTCCATCTGTGGGCTGTATCTGCAAAAATTAAAAATAGTGCTTACCCTTCAGCCCTTTTCCAAATTTGATCAGATATTGATATGGATGATCAACTTGCAAATCAAATTTTATTGTTTGTAACAAGATCCTCTCATGCATCATCACTTCTTCCTTGAAAAATAATAATAAATATTTTGGTATCAGATTTATGGGAGAAAACTTTTCAATTAACTTTTCAATTAGCTTTTCAATTAACGGCCTCATTTCAAAATTTTTGAAAATGTCTTCAAACAAAATTTTAACCCAGGATTTTGATTTAGCAAGTTTAGTCCACATACAAATTTTAATAATCCTTGTACTCGCAAGATTGATTTTATGATGATAATACATTTCAAAATTTGTACCAATTTGACCATGAAAATCATTCAGGGTGCAATTTTACACCCTTGGTCATCAATCTTTTTTTCAAACTTATTATCATCATAAAATCACCAGCACTAGGATTATGAAAATTTGTCTGAAGACTCAAATTTGGGTGCTCACTCCAAATCTGAGGAAAGAAATTTAATATGAAGAAATTTGAGGAAAAATTGAAAAAAATTGAAAACAAGGCCACTTAGTTTAAACGGTGCATTGGTATCTTGTCAATAAAATGGTAATGAGCAATGATTACACAACACAATGAGAAATAAATATAAGTTGATTACACAATGAGAAGCAGCCTGACTTACCCTTGGGTTTTCTCCAAATGCTTCCCATTGATGATCAGATAGCATTTGTCTGCAAGTTCTGAGAACATCTTTACATTTTTTTGGAGTTTCTTCAACTTTACCAGCAAGGAATAAGCATGCAGTACCAGTGACCTATCCAAGGAATGAGAAATATGAATGTACCATTTTTAAAATACGCAAAATCCTCCTCACTGTGTGACTTAATCTGCATGCAACAAAGGCTTCTAAAGTTTGGTTATTTTTGAAAATGTGATCACACTTATACAGAACTCTTGATAAGTACTTTATGAAAAAAATTTGATTAAAATAATCTCGAAAAACTTACCCATCTTGAAAAGTTTTTGAAAGATTGGTTCATGTAAAATCTGTGGTAGAAAACAATTCCAGTTGCCATTGTTAGATATCTCCTGATTTTTTGTCAAAGAAGCCTCTTTTTATAAACTCAATAAAATAATTGCATAAAACACATTATATTTGAAATCTTACAGTATGTGTAAAAATTCAAATTTTCCTTTCTTTATTTGGTACCAATTATTAGGTCTGTCTATCAAACATTGATTCATCAATTCATTGGAATCAGGCTTTTTCAAAACAATCGCTTTTTCAAAACATGGGATTTCAAAACATTCGCTTTTTCAAAACATGGGATTTCAAACAGAAAGTTTTTACGAAGTTTATGAAGTGTTACGAAAAGCCCGATGTTTAGAAATGCCTGAATGAACCCTATCATGTAATAATTACATGATAATGGAATAACACAAGAAATTGCACTGTACAAATAGATTTCTAGTAATTACAAGCAATTGCAGCCCCAACTGATTGTAATCACTGAACCGAAACTGACCGTAATTACTGGAAATAAGTAACAATCGGCTTTTATCCACACCACTATTCCCACACATATGTAAGTCAGTTATCAACTCAAAATTGATTACTACAGCAAAGCCATCTAGCATGTATTGATTAATCAACTATATACAATTAATTGGGACTATTTGATTAATTAGGCGACTGTCTCAAAAATGTTTGGTTAGTGTCATTTTGATTGCAAAATATTGGTCGGTCGGTCGGCAATATGATCAAATTTCAATTTTTCCCAAATTTTAAGTTCGGGCAATGGATTATTGAATACAAGAACACAAAAACTGAAAATCTTCGTTGTTGTTTTCCTATAAAAAATTTAGACGCCCGATCCAAAATTCTGATTTTTTCATTTTTAGAAGACGGTCGGTCGGACGACACTAACCAAACATTTTTGAGACGGTCGCCTTAGTTAGGCCAAATAAATGGTAATCAATTATTTGGAGATAATAAGTTGTTTTATTGTTTATGGTTGATTTGATATAGTCTATTCGACTCGGCCTATAGTCCTTAGGCTTTCAATCATAACCAAAAATTCCATAGTTTAAAATGTAAAGCCAAAAACGTCTTCACTTTCATAGAACAAGAAGAGGATACAGGCCAAGTTTATTTCCAAGTTCCATGATAAATCTTGCTCCTTCTTTTCGATACCGCGTCTCCATATCCATATCAACTCCATCAGCTCTTGAAGGTGTTTTAAAATCTGTTACTTCTTTCGTGTAATACCAGTGCATTTTCGTTTCTTTTCTTTCCTTCTTCTTTGCTTTACTTTAGCTGGAACACAGCAAGTGCACTCCGTCTGACTGCAACTACAACAACATTGCTCTTGGAAAATAATAAAGAGCCATTATGAAACAACCTCTTTTAGTCAGTTTATGATCGGAAAAGAGGCTAGTTAGAAAGAGGCTCCTAGATTTCGTTTCTTTAGGAAACTGCTGGAAGAAAACTGCAGTTATTGGAAAAGAAGAAGTAATAGAAAACTGAAATACAAGAAGCAGGGTGAGTTGGTCTTAAAAGTTATTTTGAATGTCAACTTACGCTTGTTTAATGTTTGTCAATAATGCTGGTGTTAACGGGGTGGAGGTGGACATAAAATTTTTTGGGAGTGGTTGGGGGGATATTGTTCTGACAAAGTTTTCAAAGAATGACACCCTATCTAATTAAACCTCATAACCCTACAAAACAAACCTAAAACCCTAATCCCAAAAACAAACCTTTAGGCTAGTTGCTGGTTTAAAGGGCCTCCCAATTAACTGACTTGTTTCTATTTTGAAAAGGTCTGACTAGAGGCAAAACCCATCCCCCAAAAACATCCAAACAACATTTCTGTTGAGAAAATGTGTAGTATGTTTTCAGCCCCTTTATTGTCATTCATTGCATTTTTTAGATGTCCAGTGGTGAAAATGTCAACTTTTTGGTTGAGATGGGATTCCCAAAAGAGAGAGCGTAAGTATTATCAAGACAGAATAAATATCCCTTCTTTTATATTTGGTATATTACTGTATATGCTCTTTCTATTGTTTCAAAATCATGAACTATATGCTGGGCATGGATTGCTGGGATTCTTCTCCACCAACAGAAACTAATTTGCCTCCCTTCATTCAGGTTTTCTTCTACTCGAAAGGAAAGTAAATTTTACAACCAAGTTTTAAAGGCTCCCCCCCCCCCCCCCTTACCAGGGAAGCAAAAAAGAAAGAAAGATAATTGTTTATGTTTCCCTAGGGCCCCAACAATATCTTTCCACACCTACAGTGTGTCTTCTAGTACGCTCTCAGGCTAATTTTTCATTGAGCTATTCATCTGCAACAATGAATCATACCCCTTTTTGTGTTCATAAATTCCACTAGAAAATTTGTGTGTGGTTGTGCAAAAGAAATTATTGTTCCTTTGCGTTGATCTCTTCTCCAATTTTTTTAGCTTAAGGCACAAAATACTTTTTCTTTTGAGATAAATTTGTGACTTTTTTTAAAGGGAACAAGCAGAGGCATCAACCAGGGGGCAAGGAATTCAAGCTGCCATTGACTGGTAAGTTTTAATATAAAATACTTTTTCATCCCCCAAATAGCTCAGCAGTAGACCTTGGACATGCATACAGTAGTCAATCTTTGATTTCCATTATCCTGCCTTCCTATAAAAATCTTATTTTTCTCAAATTGCAAAATGTTCACAGCATTTTTGCAAGAACACAAGCTGAGAAGAAGATTTTATTTTTGATCTCTGATGCACAGAGAAAATGCAAAAAATATTATGCAGCACAGTGTATGAATATTTCCTGATTTCTCTGTTAGGTTACTGTCTCATCCAGAAGGCAGCTCAGGCCAAACAATCGGAGGAGGAGCCACAGCAGGAGGTGAAAGTGCTACATTGAAACTCAGAGAAGATCAAGGTAAGGAAGCATATTATTTATATTATTATTCTTTACAATTGACCTCATAGGAAATTTAATATTTTGATTCAACGAGATCCTTAAAGTGAATCAACGGAGCTAAATAGATGTCATCTATGAATAGGACAAAGAAAACTCCTACGCACGCTATTGTTCCTCTAGCTAAATAATATCCACACATGTGTCGAAATCATCAAATACAATAGGCTAATAATAGAATACTCAGACCCCTTCCGCGTGGGGCTTTTATCTCTGTTGATTCTCTTTAATTATGCAAACTCTACAAGCAAAACAATATTGAAGGTAGGAGTTTCTAAGTGATGCTTTTTCAATGAGTTGTGCTAAATTTTCTTGACCTTGGAAACTTTTGCTCCTGATATCAGAACATTCTGAAGGATTTCTTCACAATTATACATTGAAAACGAATAAATTTAATTGGTGATCATTATGTTGTCTTCTGGGAGATAAAAGATGAGATTACTGCAAAATTATTTCTAAAAACGTAATACTGTACCTCCAGGTAGCTTCTTAACCAGGTAACTACTAAAGTACAAATTCCCACAAATTCCAAGCCATTTCAAGACTTTGCAGCATATGACTAAAATTAATTTGATCCTTGACACATATGTATGCAGATAAAAAAAAATCAGTAATTGTTTTCATTTTTCATTTCATAAAAAGCATGATACAATATTATGTTGTATTAGGCCTAAACAGAACAAAATACAAGAATACATTTCTAAGGAACTAAAGATAGAATGTTACAGTAATATAATCAAATTTTTATCATTTTTGAAAGGTGCAAATTTTTTACTCACCCGGTATTTACAGAACAATAGACAATAGACAATAGACAATAGATATTTATTCATTTTGTAAAGGTGAGAATGAAGCGGGTGAAGTCAAAGAAGGTGAAGCTCAATCAGCAACAGAAGGAGCTGAAGGTGGTGCACCAGCACATGCCTTATCTCTGGTCTGCGAAGAGTAAGTAGTTCATACAATATCCTGTTTGAATAGAAAAAAGTATCAGTGTTCACCAAGATTTATGATAAAACCAAGGGTGTCAGGACACCTATTATGTAATTAATAAATACATGTTTGCTTACCTTGTTTAGATTGTTGTTGTCTTCTTTGTTTTGTCTCTCCAAGCCCTGGTTTATGAGCAACATTTCAACCGACCTTGGCCTAAATTGGGTTTTTCGAATCTAACTCCCTTGTATTCCTGTGTGTATGTGCGAAAACCCTTTCTTCTGCGAAGGCACTTCAAAAACCCATTTAGGCCAAGGTCGGTTGAAATGTTGCTCATAAACCAGGGCTTGGAGAGACATAACAAAGAAGACAACAACAATCTAAACAAGGCAAGCAAAAATGTATTTATTAATTACATAATAGGTGTCCTGACACCCTTGATAAAACTTAAAGAACAATTCAGGGGTTTGTAAAATTAATGTTAGAAAACAAACTTACCATCCCCTGAATCAGAGTTCTATTGATTATAAGTTTTTTGGCATGGAAAGGATAACCCAGACCACGTTTAATACGATGCCGGTACAATTTGAAAGCGGAAAAAACTGGTTACGAATAGGCGCAAATTGTACCTGGAAAAATTGAAAACGGCAGAATTTGAAAACGTGACTTAAACCGGCACATTTTGAGAATGGCGTCGTGTGAACACTCGAAACAACAAAAACGGAACATTTTGAATTTTTGGAAACAAGGTTGACTGATTCTTTACACCTTGATAAATTTCTTTGTCGTCGAAAGCTAGCTTCTTTGAGTCGTAGAGTTTGCAAAGATTTTGGTGGCATCACATTTTTTACCTTTTTAAAATGTGCTGCCATCGTGTGAACATAGTCTGAAAGGAATTCGAGCTGTGTGTACTTTGTTTGTAAAAATTGATGATTTTAGATATCCTTTCGCATTTTGAGATGATAAATTATCTTTGTAAAGAGTAGAAGACAAAATTGCCCAGATATAATCGTGTCTTTGTCCTTATAGATGTGGAAAACAGCTCAGATCAGAGATGGATGCACAGGTAATACATATATAATGTAGTGCATAGTAGCAATTAATGATGATGATGATGATGATGAAATAGTTGCGCTAATACCATGAAATACCGTTAGGGGGGGGGGGGTAACTTTAATGTCAACTAATGGACGTTGATAGTAGTATCTCGTACAATGCATTAATCTCTTCCAAATTTTCATAACTGTAAGCCGTAATGAAGCGCTGCAGTTTTAGCTTTAACTTAGCTTTGTAGCGCATTTCTTCGGAATGCATATTTTTGGAAGTTGGATTTTTACTCATTTTAAGCTGTTTTTAGGAAATGAAATACCTCTTTTTATCAGTTTTAACATTGCATTTTGTTTTTGACTCCCCTGGTAGTTAAATGAATGAAAATACTGTTGGAAAGATGGAATTTTCTTTAGATAGTCTGACCCATGTCTCACGATTAGAAATATGTTTATATTTAGGCTCATGCAACACGAAGTGGGCATCAAAAGTTTGCAGAATCGTCAGAGGCTGTTCGTCCACTCACAGAAGAAGAAAAACAGCAACAAATGGAATTGTAAGTTATTTTCATATGCTTTATAATGCGTTAGCAGCTGGTCTGAAGCTCTGAGTTTCTAGGTGACTTAAAAGGTCGATGGTTGGTCAACTCTTTAGTGATAGAGCAAACTGCTTCGATTGCTTGGAACTTATTTTTAGCATGATTAATTTTCGGTATTTGCTAAAAGAAAACAGTAAGTCTTTATTTTCTGTAAAAACAATTGAATTATAGGCACACACAGATGGGTCACATGCGAAATCTGAATTTATATGTTGCGTGCAATTCAATTCAATTAGAAACAGGAAACCGAAGCAAAGCTGTGGTAGAAGCAGTGATCATGATGGCAGTGGGCAAGACGCAACAGACAAAAAACCAACCAGCCATCATAGAAATTTTATTCAAATCTACCATCCAACTGAGCCACATGCCAAGTGTCTTTAAAGCATGTAAGGCAATCCTCGGCTGTATTCTGCACTGCTCGTAGCTTTGGTTGCGTGGCTAGGCCCATTACAAACGTAAGCAAAAAAGAGCGGGAAAAATAATTTGAAAATTTAATCACATGATACATCTGTGTGGGCCTATGAACATTCTGTACTTTCATTTTTCAGGGTACAGAAAAAGATGTCCGAAAGAAGAAAGCAAAGAGAGGAAATGGAAAAGGAGGTAAAGTTTGAAAACCTAGCTGCGCTGCACAATTTAATGACAAAGTTTCATTCGTGCGTAGGTCCACGCAAAAAGAATCTTCAACTGGAATTTTCTGTAGGTTTTCTGTAAATGTTACCAACAATGGATGCCACCAAAGAATGTACTTAATACCAACAAACAAACATACAATTTTTTGTACACAAATAAAAAATGCTTGTACAAGATCTTACACAATGTTAAAACCGTTTTCGTTCCGGGAATGATCTTGTGTTTCTTGTATCTTTATTTTGCTTATTGTTATTGTGTTGCTAGAAGGCTATTCTCATAATTGTAGGATGCCAAAAAACGTGAGAAGATCAGGAGAAAAATGGGGCAGGAGATCACCGATGCAAAACAAAAGTAAGTATCGCTTAACTCGATCGATCCCACAAATTTATGTTGTTATTGTTCTTGGCAAATCGTTGTGTCTCTTCACGTGAGACGGTCCGTTTGATTTCACCAACGAACAGTTTGCAGCAGGTGTTTGGGCCTAATATTGTTTGCTGTTTGTAAATCGTGGAAGCTCTGTTATATTTTATCAAACCTCAAAGACAACGTCAAAAGAAAGCAAACTAGGACAGCACCATGTGATCTTCTGTCGAGAAAGTGCTTTACAGCTCCAGACGTCTTTCAGCTTAGAGCTTGCTATTAAGAATTGAGCCTTATTAAAGATGTCTAGTTTTTCCATATTTGATAAACTCCTTAAGATCTGATTGCTTCATATCTAAAGGCATACTGTCATTTCCGGGATTGGGGAAATAATACAATCCAAGCAATAGAATTAGGCGAGCGTCAGTAATTACGATTGTCATAAAATTCACTCCATGATAATGATGTGACTCTCTTTATTCTGAGAAATAAAACTATCCTAAGGACATTCAACATTCAACTTCTAGATCTTTTGTTATTGATTTTACCTAAACATGTAGACGATCATATCCAGGACAGTTTTTGTTTAATTGCTTTAACTTTAATTTACTCACCGAAGACTTTTGAGACACACTCCTTTACGCAGACCATAAACTTCCATCTTTTGCTTCATAGGCATGATATGGAAGAGCTAAAAAAGATTGCGGAGGAGAAACGTAGAGAAAAGAAAGAAGAGAAGATATATCGGTAAGGTTCTCTTGTGAGTTGAGAAATCTTTTTACCAACAAGTTTTACTGATTAAGTTCAAAACTCTCTTTTCTATTTCTGTCAATTATTTTTCATCAACACGGCACCCTCATCTCAAGGCCCAATGCCTGTAGGGATGTTTTGTGTCGAAATGCCTGCCGAAGGCCCCCTTTGTTCTACTGTCGAGAATTCTTGGGTTTGCTACGCCAAGTCGCGAATTCCCAAGTTGAGTCTGCATAATCTTCGCGAATTTTTTTTCATCTTTTTAGTTTTCTTGTTGAATAGCTGTAAATTTGAATGAAATACCTGCTCTTTTACGCATTAAATACGCAAATCATTGCTGCATCCATTGATCTTTAAGGCAAAACTATTTTCGCTATCGTTATGGAGTGTACCTAGAAGAGATAGATGTTGGAAGTTTATGCAGCTTCCATTTCAAGACATGAACACCTGGATTCCGGCCTAGTTGAGTCCAGCAGGATCTCCGTGTTCTTCTATGCAAATTTATCCAGCGAACAGTGAAGGCGAGATTTTTCAACATTCCCTTGTTACATCCAATCAAGGATCCTTTCAAAAATTTGAACCGACGACAAGATATGCTCACAGTATCGGGTGAGTCAAAGAAACTATTGGCGTCTGAAAAACTGTGTAGTTAACGAATAATCCACCAACTTCATCGTACTATATGCCATTCTCTACTGAAAAGGCTAACTTACATATTAAAATTTATTTCGCTGAAATAACTCATTTTGTTCTAGAGTTATCAGTAATTTTTTTATCGAGCTGTTCTTTGAACATGCTGAATGAAGGACTAGAAATGCTGATAAAATTTTCTCTAACCATCAGCTTATGAACAATGTCAACGAGCACAAACTGGCTACTAGGTGCAAAACAAATTATACAATTATGTCCCTCGCATTTGCGTGGCTTATCTTAGCTTCTCAGAAGATTTTCGTGTGATTGCCATCATTTTAAAGCTGGAGATTTGCAAAATTTGGTTGTAACTTCTAATCCTTTGTCAAGCTCTCAAAAACACCTTCCAAGCAAGATCGCCAATAACTCCAGAACGATATCACCGATTTCAGTGAAAGATATTCCTTCATCTTCTAAAATGAACCGTAGTGCATGGGTAGTTAGACACTGCATGTGTGCTTCTATGGGGGAGCGCCGCAACCAATATGCCTCTGAGGAGGAAAAATTTATTCAGTTCTGCGGAGGAGGTCAGAGCCTCCTTAACAACAGAACTTTCAAAATGGCCGCTGACACAAGGATAGGAAACAGAAAAGACATTATTTATGCAGAAGGAAATCACTCTTATCATGAAGGCAATGTAAGTACAACTGCGGAATATTAGTTGCGGCGCTCCCCCACAGAAGAACACATGCAGTGTCTAACTACCCATGGGTAGTGTGTCGATTTTGGAGGATTTTTCTTGGCTGTGTATTCTTGCAAACGCCTTCATTTTTTTACTCGCCCAGTGTGATCTTATTTATTGTTTATTTTAGTTTCGTCCCAATTTGTATTATTGCTTTCAACCGTTTTATGTTGATTTATTTTTCCTTTTTTCTAGCCAAAAGCTGAAGGAGAAGATAGCACAGGACAGAGCAAACATGAAAGCTGCTCAGGTTATTAATAATGCTTCAGATGATAATTAACTAAAGGGGCAAATCACTCGAAAAACTGTATACGAGATTTTAGGATCTCTCGGATTTTTCAAAGATTGTTTAGATGTTTCTTGGATTTTGCAAAGGTTTTTTGAGAATTTTTACCATTTTTTGCGGAATATTTTTTGGGATTATTTAAGATTTCCGAATTTTTTAGATTTTCAGATTTTTGGAGATTTCCAAAGATTTTAAAGACTGAAAGATTTGTCGATATTTTACAAGATCTTTGAGATTTTTCGAGATTTTGCAAGATTTTTGAGATTCTTGAGGATTTAAAAGATTTTGAGATTTTCAAAAATGTTCAAAAGCCAATTAGAATTATACTCTCGATAATTGCAGCAGCTTTTTAAAAGTTTCATGTCTTTTATCAAAACTTTTCCAGAATTACTAAAAGTCAACTTAACTGCACTTCTGAAGTCGTCTGCACTTTAGCGGACCAGCTTTATATCATACGCGTATCTCTCGGGAACGTTGAACGAATACACTAATAACCCTAACTAAACCCTACCTTAGCCTAACTAACCCTAAAACTCCTTTTCCAAAACCTAACCCTGACCCTAACTCTTACCCCCATGACACATAACTTGCCGATATTGAAAGCTGGTCCGCTAAAGTGCAGACTAGCCAAGTCGACAAAAATGATAATTTGTAACTTTATTTCAACATTTTCTTCGAATTTTTCATCCATCTGTTTATAGGCAAATAACATGGCCACCACTAGTTCACCACCTGTCGCTGTCGCTGCGCAGCCAAAACCAGAAGTTGTGAAACAAGAGGCAAAGGAGTATGACGCATGTAGAATACAGGTATTAATTGAGATTGATGCTTGATTCATTGCTTACAATTTTGACTGCAGAAAGACCATTGTAGGTGACACGGCATGTTTTGCGGCTTGGAATACAGTTTGCTTAGGTTTCTACTTTTGAGCGACATCATTTTTCCGCAAGCCAATCAGATGGCTGAAAAATTTCTTTGTATGAATCTGAGATCGAAAGAATCCCTGTGTTGCCAATCCTTCTAACGACATGAGTGCTAGTATTATTTTAAGGAAAATGTTTACGTTTGTGTTGTGTTAATCCGTAGTTTGATTATTTTTTAAATTATCTGCAATTAGGTTGTTGTTGGCATACACTGAACATCTTTGCAAAACTTTAAAATCAATCTTGTAAAATATTATTACCCTTTTCTTTCAAATGAATTGCACGCAGGCTAAACTTCAGGTAATTTGCGATAATCCCAGAGAGAGTATTTTTTAAATCGTCATCATTTTCAGAATTGCCACATTGTTTATATTTCTGCTAGTTCGTGACGACATCAAATTGCTAAATCGTAAACCATGAAAGCTACAGACTTTAGCTCACTATCATATTACAGATCTTCATAAACTGAGGTTTTCTTGTNACTATTATATCAATGGTGAAATTAGCAATATTGCACTGTCTGCATCGTGTCTTGCATGCAGAGGGCATGCAGCCCTTGCAAATGCCGTCGTTCGTGCTTCTAAAGGGCTCTATGGACCTCGCTTGTTGTCAGAAAATAAAGCAAGTTCTTTTCAAATTTTCGCATGGTTTTTTTGGAGCAAGGTGCTCTTTCCTTGAAAAAAAGTTGTTACTAGTTTATTAACACGAATAACACTACCAGCCGCCACTGGTTTGTGTTAATCCGTAGTTTGATTATTTTTTAAATTATCTGCAATTAGGTTGTTGTTGGCATACACTGAACATCTTTGCAAAACTTTAAAATCAATCTTGTAAAATATTATTACCCTTTTCTTTCAAATGAATTGCACGCAGGCTAAACTTCAGGTAATTTGCGATAATCCCAGAGAGAGTATTTTTTAAATCGTCATCATTTTCAGAATTGCCACATTGTTTATATTTCTGCTAGTTCGTGACGACATCAAATTGCTAAATCGTAAACCATGAAAGCTACAGACTTTAGCTCACTATCATATTACAGATCTTCATAAACTGAGGTTTTCTTGTATTGATTGTATTGATTTTCCTCAGTCAGTTTAGAAGTTATGGTGCTATAATGTTTGTCAAAGCTTTAGATTCTTCCGTTCATGTTTCCTTTCATAAAAATAAAACACTGTGATTCTGAAAATATTGAAGATATCAAAATTACTCCCCCTGGGATTATCGCAAGTCTTCGTCTAATTAACTCTTCGTCTAATTAACTTGCCTTGGCCAAGGGCCTCCTTAGAAGGATGCAGAGCAAATGCGAAAAACAGTCTTTCAGCAAGGGCAGAATTTACTGCTATTGATAAGCCATAATCAGCAAACCATCTTCAAGACTGATGTGACAAACCTTCTTTCTCCTTGATCTTTTCAATTGCAGACATTATGACTGTGAAAACACTTCACACACAAGAGAAATTTGACAAACGTGAACGACCAAGTTTGAGAACAACTTGAAAACGAATGAGCACCGCTGACTTATGTAAACTGGGAACTAGTAGACACCAGGGGGTCCATTACTTAATCGTAAGGATACGGGGGCGCTTTGCCTTGGCGTTAAAACACATTTACTACGTAGAATGTTCTATTACCCAAAGCTCCCTGCAAACAATTCAGTTGGAAAAAACAGGCAATAACATTTTACGCGATTAATTTAAAGTTTTAGAAGATTTGATGCGTATGCTGTTGTTTTTCATCCCGCCTGCGGTATGCGTCTTATCCTTATTCGCAGCGTTAACAATGACAATTCCCTTATAGTTTCGATTTCCGAATGGCACAACAAAGACGCAGACGTTCAAGCCAACAGATCCTCTTTCCGAAGTCAACTATTTTGCGACAGTAAATGGATGCGATGGTGATTCGCCGTTACGACTTATGACAACGTTCCCACGAAAAACATTTGGTCCTGCTGAGATGGATAAGACTTTAAAAGAATTAGGACTTGTTCCTTCATCTGTCATTGTTGTTTCGAAAACTTAGGTTTGCCGTAAAGAGCATGGTCTCAAATCTTTAGGAGATATTGTGAAAAGTTATTTCATCTTTCGTTAGATTCAATAGTTTGAAAGGAACTTTAGGTACTCTGCTATGATTCTACTGTGCTGATTTTTCATATCTTTATTATTTTCAAGATTACGGCCTTTTGTTACAGTTCAATGCGTTTGAGGTTGTGACGTCATCAAATTGCTAAATCGTTAGCCAAAGAAGCGACAGATGTCTGCTTACCACCATATTGTAGCCCTTCATAAACTATGGCTTTCTTGAAAATTCTACCGTTTTCCTCTATTGATTTAGAAGTTACAATAATTTTGATTTTGTTCAAAGCGTTGCTGCAATTCCTTTAATACTGTAACATCGAAGAAAGTCAAGATATACAAATCCGCACAGAAGAATTATAGCAAGTTTCTTTCAAGCGATTCAATTGAAAGAAAGATATGATAACCATTTATTCCATCGTTTATCTGCTGCACAGCTGTATTAGGCCGACGATAGTGTAGTTTTCAAATGTTTGCAAAGCCCTGTTGCAGAACGAGCTTTTTTATACTTTTAATCGAAATTCTGATACTGAAGCAAATTTTTAGGGGAAAAAGATTTAGGGGGTATAAGAATTCTACTGGATGGACCAAAACAATTTACAAAGTTTTGAAAATCACCAAATGTTTATGCTACTAAAATCTGTCTCAAATAAGATGTCACGTGAGATTTGCGACAACGCTAAATTTACTCATGCAAAACAATTCAGTTGTTGTTATTCGCGGGCATTTTCACGTGACATCTAATTTAAGACAGACTCCAATCTTGAAATCGTTTTTGCGTGCATTTGTGTCATGGAACAAATTGATGTTAGAGATATTGCTAAGTTTAGAAATTCAGCTAAAGTTGTTTGGCTTTTTAAAGGTATACGAAGGAGTTAAATGGAGTGATATATAAATAGGATAAAGAAAACACCTATCCACGCCTTTGATTCCTTAGCTGCACAATGTTCATCCACAAGTGCCTAGGTTATCAAATACAATAGAGGACAATATGCTATTTTTAGACCATGCATATTCAAAGCTACAAGACTTAGAAACATACTGCAAAATTGCGAGGATTATGATCAAAACATTTAGGACTCGAATCTTCATATGAATTCGCAAGATGTAGCTCATTGTGGCCAAAATAGAATATTTTCTTGTGAAATACTGTTGCTCAAAACAAGGTACCGGGTGTCCCAAAAAAAGTACTCCCATTTAAAAAATCACCAAAACTCGATTATTAAACCTATCAGAAAAATTTCTTTTTGGTCTGTTTCGTCAATGATCCAAATATATTTAAAGACGTTTAAATGTTTGTTTTCATTACTTAAGGGGTATAAAATGACAGGTTGAAAAACCTTATTCTGAGCTATACTCTTTAAGCAACATTGTAAATCTTGCCTTAGAGCCACAATTTTGAAATTCTTCTTGATCTCTCAAGTCTCCAATGATAGTTCCGTTTCTTTCCGACATTTACGACCAAAACTAGAAGCTTCATATACAAAAGCAAATTAATCTGGTAATCATCAGTCCTTTTTGCAGTATGCTTCAAAACCGGACAGCCTTAAAAGCGGCTAAATTCGCTGATTTTAAAAACGATCACAAGATCAGCTATATCTGGGAAAATAATGTGGTCTTTGATCTACTTGCCAAAAAAAGAAATTTGAAAATTGGCCATGAAATCAAATTTTGGTGATTTCCAACAGAAGTACTTTTTTTTGGACACCCAGTATTAATTCATCGTCAAGTTTACATATCAAAATCTCAAAAATTAATTGGGCTCTGACACGATCACGCCTGAAGCGTCCTCCGGTAATACAGCCTCTCCGAAGGAGAGTGCCTAAAGCGATTTGTCCAAATCAGTAACATAATCAAATTTGTTTAATTTTCAAGAAGTTGCTTTTTTCTGGGTCACCGGTGGTAGTTGCCTAAAAATGAAGGGAGTTTCAAATAGTGCTCAAGGTTACTGTACCCCTTCAGTGACTACTCTCGGCGTTTTCTCTCTCGAGTGTCGCACACACGAAATAAGACGTATAAACTATACACCATTCGATTCGTCATTAAATGGAGAGTATTTATGAGCCGAAAAGAATACAAATATCCAAGGACTGTGCGCTATACAACAAAAAAGCGAAAATTGGACCTTCCCCCCTCTATGACCCCCCTGTACCCCCAGATAATTTTCATGTAAACCTCAATGAAATTTTTGCATTCTCGACATATTAATCTAACAAAGTGTCTCTCAGATTTCCTTTACGTGTCTTAGCTTCAGAATAATTAATAAAACATATTTGAATGAATCTCAAAACGAGGCCAGGGGGTGAAGGGTAAAATTGTTTTATTAATTATTCTGAAGCTAAGACACGTAAAGGAAATCTGAGACACACTTTGTTAGATTAATATGTCGAGAATGCAAAAATTTCATTGAGGTTTACATGAAAATTATCTGGGGGTACAGGGGGGTCATAGAGGGGGGAAGGTCCAATTTTCGCTTTTTCCGTTGTATAGCGCACAGTTCTTGGATATTTGTATTCTTTTTGGCTCATAAATACTCTCCATTTAATGACGAATCGAATGGTGTATAGTTTATACGTCTTATTTCGTGTGTGCGACACTCAAGAGGGAAAACGCCGAGAGTAGCCACTGAAGGGGTACAGTAACCTTGAGCTTTTTACGGTCTTAGTTGAATTATTAACTTGTGGCTGGATAAATTTTCTATTCTGCTAGATTTCAGTCCGCTTCGTTGAGATTAAAATTTTATGAGCCAATGTTTGGTCAGCAAGTAGACATATAACCTGATTCGCAGTTCTCTGTTCCACCTTACCCATCGCCACCTTTGTTGCGCAACTTTATTTAATTGAATCTACTTGTTCGCTCAAATTACGACTCATGTTCAAACACCCGGACAAACGGCCCAACCTGGTAGACTTATTGCAATCGCCGTAGTTTCGCTCCTTGATGGGCTGATAATCGCTACAACTATCAATTATCAGTCCCAGTTGCAGCGTAGTGCCCTCATCCAATTCAATAAACGTAGCGGAAACTGGGACTGAAGTAGTTAGTCTACCAACTTGGTAGGACCGTGATAATTCTCAGTGACCTGTTTCGATGAAAAAGTGTAAATGTTGTCGAGGTTATTATCCGCTTGTTTCCAAAACAGTCTCAGAGCCGTGTTGAAGAAATATGTTTTGAGTTCGCTAAATGTTTTGCTGTCACGCTCAAACAAAATTGAGAAAGAAAATATCATTAATCCTGTCAAACCAACAGACATTTCAAAAGAACTATTTGTCTGAAGATCTTGAATAAAGAATACATTTTTTGCCCCAACTAGAGCTGGGAAGATGTTCTGCTTCTCTGTATTAGCAACAAAATTCGCTGTCCTGGTTTCTGAACCACTCTCCGTCGCAGAGGCTGTTGTTTGCAAACGAGTAGAACGTGAAGCTCCGAAGGAGCAAAGAGCGCGCAGCACGATGGCCCATTTCCTCTCCTTCCTCGCGCTGCGCGCTCGATGCGCCTTCGGAGAATACAGCCTCTGCAAAGGAGAGTGTTTCTGAACAGGTAGTGCACGAGTCCTTGTTCAGCGGTGGTAGGTGGTTGGTTGTTGCTGTTGTGCATAGCGAAACAAAAGACTTTTGTCGTAAGTCTAGCCAACAAAAAGAATACGAATAAAATATATTTCCCAGCTGCGTCGATCACACTAATCATTTATATTTTATTTTTTGATACTCCGTTATCCGAAGTTTTTGCCTATTTCATGGTGGATTAACGCGTAATCTCACTCCAGTCCGTGATTGCGGCCTAGCTTATTGGCGGCGGCAGGAAAAGTAGGGCCTAAAGTCATCACATCTACCATGTCTATAAATAATGCTTGAGTAATGATGTAGTTAATCCTTTGAGAGTACAGCACAAAGAAGCTACAAAGTTAGACTGATTACCTAAGTCCCTTGTATCCCTGCTGTAAACCTTGCTCGAAAACAGTGAAGAAGATGACCCTGCTTAGGCCCATTCTGAGCTATCACCTCGCAGAAACGAGATGCAGAAAAACTCCCATTCGGTACACAGTTAGTGACGAAAACTTATCAAACACAAATAGCGTCAAGGTCATACTGTCGATTGCAGCTTGAATCACAATGCATTTCCTCAAATCTTTCGAGGTGATTGCCGCCACAAAGGGCCTAATTAGGGTCAAGTTTTTCAGAGTAATATTATGTATCTCTTATGACCGAAGCAACATCATTCAAGTTAAAGAAGACAGGGAACTAGGGACTCGGGTAGTATGTCTTGTCCGATATGTTACTTTATGTGTGATTCAGCCTAGGCCATTGTTGAATACCTAACAAGTACATGCCTTGATTTGAAATTACGAGCTAAAAAACAACAACCATTGTTTAATAAAATGTACATGGTACAAATTTCTTCGCCATTAGAATTCAGTTACAATCATGAAATCTGATGTATTTACAAATTTTCCAATGAATTCATTTACAATTAAGTAAAAATTCACAATTGTTTGTAAACTCACAAATGTACTAAAAACGCTGAAGTGCTCTGCTTCGATTCTTCTGAAGAGGATCCTTCGTCGCTTGTTATGTAGTGAAATTCATCTGCAGTGCTCCGTTTCGTTTCTTCTGAGAAGGAGCCTTCATCGCTTGCTATAGATTCATCTGAAGTGCTCCGCTTCGTTTCTTCTATGAAGGAACCTTCATCGCTTGCTATAGATCGAAATTCATCAACATTACTCTGCTTTGTTTCTTCTGTGAAGGAGCCTTCGTGGCTTGCTATATATAGAAATTCATGCTTCGTTTCTTCTGTAAAGGAGCCTTCATCGCTTGTTGCATATCGAGATTCATCGCTGTTCTGTGCCGTCCTGTTCTTTCTATTTGATTCACTACCTCCTTGTTTCTTTGTCTTGTTCTTGTCAACAGGAATATCAACTTCCTCCAAGAGAGTATCAATGTCCAGATCGTCTGCTGGGCCTAAATCGGTCGCCATCTTTGTCTGTGATCGACTGAAATCGGGTTGGTTTATTTTCGTATGCGGGCTGAAATTGTCTGTCATCTTCGAACTGAAAGGAGGGGTTATCTTTTGCTGATGTGGATGAAAATCAGACGCCATCTTTTTCTGCGTTGAAGTGATGCTGCTTCCCTGCTTTGATTTCTTGTCTTTCTGTTTCGAGACAAAACTGCTGAGCATGTCGTCCTCGTCTTCGTCAAAACCAAGTGATTTTGCAGCAGCCTTTGTTTCTGTAGGAATGAGATTCATTTTGCTTAATTTTGGCAAAAAGCACATAGATTAAAATAAATTACATTTACACTAGATGCAAAATTTGTACGCTATGTTGCTATTGTTGAGCAACAAAGGATTTTGATATTTATTGACGTCACCTTTAGTCTCCAGATGTTTAGTTTGATCCTTCTTCTTTCAATATTTATTCATGTCTTCTCCCAATAGCCTTATTTCGCATGCACAATGAGTGAGTTAGCTACAGAGGTTTCATGGCATCTTCCGCGGGGTCTCCTTTGTTTACATTCGCAGATTGACTAGTCGGCCGTAGAAATCTGTTAGTCCACAATCGCTGATCTCTTCGTACGTTGTGTCGATCAAAACCAACAGACTCTGTTATTATAGCAGTGTATTGAAAAACTTAAAACTTAGTGCTGGTATGCTATTTCTTTCCAAACTGACCTTTTCATTTTCTCCTAGATCTGAGAGTTATTTAGAAGAGGGTATGTGCACAGGTATGTAATCCTTGATTGAGCGACACATTTTAATTCTTGAATGCCTTGAACTGCTTTCTTAAAGGGAATAACCTGAGTTAAAAGATGAGATCTCATAGGTTTATAAATAGCCTATTGTATTTTATAATCCAACAAGTGGGCAAAGAAAGAAAAGCCAAAGAAAACAATGGCGTGTTTCGGTTTTTCTTTATCCTATTTATAGACGGGCGCCTTATAGCTCGGGTCATTCACTTTAAGCTGTCTTACAGCATAGACGTTGAATCTTAAAAAAGCTGGTGTAAGTGGCTATTACATCATTTTTTGGGAAGAATGGCTTGAAGGGAACTTTATGTACTTTATCATCGTAAAATCCTGCTGTGTACTTTTTAATCCTACTGTCATATTGTAGGCCTTTGTAAACTATGATTTTCGTGAAAATTCTACCAAATTTCCTCCAATGATTTGGATGCTACTACAATTTTTGCGTTTTTTCAAAACTTCGCTTGAATTCTTGTTGAAAAGGAAAACGCTGCACTGCTGAAAATATTCAGGATATCAAAATACACACGGTAAGAATTATAGCAAAGTACATACAGTTCTTTTCAAGCTATTGAACCTTAAGAAAGATGTATTTGCCAGTACACCAGCTTTTTTTATGAATTGATGCATATGCTGCTGTCTTAGGCATAGGTTCCAAATCTTTAAAAAGGTTGGTGTAAAATCCTATGACCTATTTATTTTAATTGAATAGCTTGAAAGGAACTTTAGCTACTTTGCTATAGTTCTACCGTTGGAGTTTTCTGAAATCTTCAATATTTTCATAATTAGCGGTTTTTTCTTCTTTCTTTTTAAGAATTCAAGAAGAGTCTTGAAAAAAATTAAAACCAGCGTAATTTCTAAACTTTTTGAGGAAACATAATTTTCAAAAAAACCATAGTTTATGGATGTCGACAACATGGTATCAAGCACACATCTTTTACTTTTTTGGTTTACGATATAGAAATTTTATGACGTCACATCATAAAAAGAGTCGAAATATAAAATAGGCTGTAACTTCACAAAATATGTAAGATTTCAGAAAAGTCCAACGGCAGAATTATAAGAACGTAGCTAAAGTTTCTTTCAAGCTTTTCAATTCAAAGAAATAGGTCATAGAATTTTACAACGACCTTTTCAAAGTTTTTTAATGAATTGACGCCTATGCTACTGTTTTACCTTTATTCCCTGATTCAGCTCCTTTTCCACTGCTTCCCAGCAGATCTCTAGCAAAGTCATCGAAAGCCTTGGAAGTCGTACTAGGAGGTCTGCTTGTGATGTGAAATGATGGAACATACGCCGAAAATGTATTATCATCATCATCGTCCTCTGCGAAGGACCCTTCATCGACTGTTATGTGTCGACAAAAATCAGTGCTGATTTCTTCATTAAAGTTTGGGAGTTCCGTTTCAATCGCGGTCTCTTCTTTCTCTGAGATCTCGTGCGTTCGCTCTTCAGCTTCAAAATCATATATGCTGTGCTCCTTCTTCCACTTGTTGTATTCAGTGCTTGCAGAGGTGGGCGGCTGTGTTTTAGCTGGCTGTTTGCTATAGATGGTTGCTTGTTTTTTCTCGGTAGGCTCTTGCGCTGCAGTTTGCTACAAAAAGAGAAAAAACAAATGGAGTCACTAAGTTAAAAAAAATCTTGGATTGAGTTTAAAACAGTCGAAAAGATTTAGAGCCAATGCGTGTGTTTTGAATTAATTTTAAAGACCCTGTGCTCCCCAAGATCCTTTGCGGTCTCGCAGTGACTTAATACTGTATCAAAATGATTTGGCCTAGCAATCGTGAGGCTGCATTATCTTTTCAATTTCAAATGAATGTTCTTATGAATTTACTTTTGAACTCGACCAACTGACATTCCTGTAAAGAATCGAAGGATTATGAAAGCTTTGTTCCCTGTAGCTATTTATGTTCCCACTATCATGTGTTCCAAATATTTTGCTTACGGCCAACATGATGTTTTGATGGTTCACGTGCGTGCAAAGGATCATGGGAAGCACAGCGTCTTTAAATGAAAATTTACCTCTGCACCAATAAGTGTCCAAAGAGTTTTCAAAACATCATCTTCGTCATCGTCAACACCAAATAAAAAATCATCGTCCTCTTCGACCTCGCCTGCTTCAGCGTCTTTGCCTTTCAGTATTTGTGGCTTTAGCTGTTGTGGTTGTTGCTGTTGCCGTTTGGTAACGTCGTTCTTGTATTGCTGTGATTGTTGCTTTTCGGCAACTTGTTTGTTGCTTTTTTCTTCATCTTCGTCCGAAGAATCAAAGTCAGATTCGTATCCATTGGTTACTGAAGGATTATTTCCATCGTCATATCGTGCATCGTTATTGTGAGACCTATCAATATGATATTCTATTGTTATGTCTGCTAGAGATTTTTCATTTTAGTACTTTAGATTCTAATACCAAAATAATGTACTGGGTGGACCAAAAAGAACTTAACATGTTTGAAAATTCGTTATGCGGAGGATACTTGAGGTAAGGTAAAATTTTATTGATAACAAATCGTGTACTTCGAAGTGCGTGAAAAGGGACAATTAATCTCCTCAGTTAGAGCAACATGCAAATACACTTCACTTCCATTAAAAGCGTAAAAAGTGATTTCACAAAAGTATCAGATCATACGTATACGTCATTGCTTTTATAAAGATTTTAATCTTAACTCTTTAGGGGAATGAAATCTGTTTGCTCAGATAAATAGGAAAAACACCGCAAGAATTACTTCAGCATTTTGGGTATCAATCAAACTTTGATTGACTCCAATACCTCAAGTATTCTCCGCATAACGAATTTTCAAACATGTGAAGTTCTTTTTGGTCCACTCGGTATATGCGTTTAATTCAATCGACCATGTTTGGAAAGTAGTTCAACTATTTTCTACAGGTCTGTTTCTACCGATCGCTGACAAAATACGGACCTACAAGTTACCAAGCGCTTGCTTTCCAAGGGGCTGTGAATGTGGAGCAGATCATTTGTCCACAAGACATGTTGTTTGGAGATGATTTTGCCGTTTAATATTGAATTGGCCTAAATGGCAAAAGGACAGGTTTACTTCTAATACAATTTCATTCACCCAAATATCATCCGCCACGATGTAAACTTTTTCTCAAAACTCACCTTGCTTCAACGTTCTTCTGAAATTTACCAAAGCTGTTCCATTGATTTTGAAGATCTTCGCATTTTGCCAGCAAGTCTTTCTTTGCCTTGGCCAGTCTCTCGATCTCATCATACGCATTTCTCAAATCATTTTCTTTGCGCTTCAAGATGCTCGAATTTCTTTTCCTTTTCTTCAATTTATTTTCAAAAATTTGTTTTTCTTTTTGGCACTCCTCTTTCTCGCTCTCCAGCACCTCAATCCTGTCTTCTAACTCTTTTATCATTTGTTCTAAGTTTCCTTTCTCTGTGAGAAGCTGGGACTGTTTTTCATCAATTTCGGCAATATATATGTTCTTTGCTTCAATCTCAAAGTCCATTTGCTCTAAACTTGCTATATTTTCTTCTGCTGTATCCTGACTGTTTGCAAGCAAAGATTCCAAGTCACCCACCATGCCTTGCCAATCTTTAATTTCACGCTCCAATACTGAAATTTTGTCAATGTCCTTCTCGTTGTCATCAACGGCACAAGCTTCGAGTTCTCCTTCGAGAACTTTTCGCGATGCCTGACTTGTCTCTAATTTCCGCTTCATGTCATTTCTATGACTTTCGGTTTCTTGTTCTTGCTTGTTGAAAGCTTCAAGTTTAATACCTCGAAGATCCTTAAGCTGTTTCTTTAGTTCCGACTTTTCAGATTGCAAAGCTTGTTCAGTTTTCCTTGCAGTCTTTAGCTGCTCCTGAGCTTCTTCAAGGCTCGAAGACAGGGCTGCCTTGCTAATTATTTTCCTATAAAGCTCTTTTTGCTTCGCCTCAAGATCAAGAACTCTAACATTGCTCTCATGCAAAAGAGCTTCTTTGTCTGCCAAGCGATTTGCTGTTTCAATTTTCTCTTCAGCAAGTTCCTGACACAACCTTTTCTTCGCTTTTAATTTCTTTTTCAAATCTTTCTGTTTTGATTCAAGATGGTCGGAAGCTTCTTTCCTCTCAATCAGCTCCTTGGTCAAATCTTGACAGCGTTGTTCAAACTCTTTCTTCGCATTTTCTGCAACTTTAGTCTTTGACTGAAGCCGTGCAAGTGCTTGCTGCATATCGTTAAACTCCTTCGACTTGCTATCGAAGTCTTTGGAAATTGTTTCCATTTTACTCTGCTCATATTGCAGATCAGAGTTTTTCTGTTGCAGATTTTCATCTTGATTTTGGAGCAAACAAACTTTCATTCTGAGATCCTGAAGCTCATTCTCCAAAAGTATTTCTCGTTGCTCTATTTCATTTTCTAAGTTCTCCATGCTAACCCTTCTGGCTTCCAATTCGCTTTCTAGCTCTTCTTTTCGCATGAGAAGCTCGTCTAAATCTGCATTTTTCCCATGCACATCTGACATAAAAGATGTTCTCTGCTTCAACTCGGCCTCTAAATTTGAGTTCTTTGCAACCAAGTTTTCGAGTTCACTTCTCGATTCTTGTAGCTGGCCTTTTAGGAAATCTTTCTCTTTTAGATCTGCAAGAATTCCACTGGTCTTATTTTCAAGCATGGAGTTGCGTTTTCGTATATCTTGTAGCTCATTTATATGCTTTTCTATGGCTTTCTCCAAGCCTTCTTTTTCCCTGAGATCTCTCTCAAGTTGAGAATTCTTTTCGGTCAGAAGTTTGATTTCATTCTGCGATTGCTGTAGCTCTTTATTCATGAGTTCAAGAAGCTCTTCATTCAAGAACTCCTTTCTTTGTAATTCTTTTACGAGACTTTGATTTATTTTTATGAGCTCCTCGAGTTTAGAATCTCTTCTAGCTTCGTTCTTCACTGGATTATTTTTTTCTAATTCAAAGCCTTCCTTGATCTTAAGATCTCTCTCCGGCATAGAAGTTTTTTCGGTCAGAATCTTCGTTTCATTTTGCAGTCGTCGAAGCCCTTCTTTCGTGGATTCTTTTCCTTGTATTTCATTCATAAGGTCCTGATTTGTTTTTGTAAGCTGTGCAAGCTTGATTGCACTTTGTTGAAGATACCTTATAGCTTCTTCCTTCTCTAGAATATCAATTTCTAATTCTGAGCCGTCTTTGTTCTTGAGATGTCTCTCCAGAACAGAATTCTTTTCAGTTAGAATCCTAATTTCATTCTGCGATTGCTGAATCTCTTCTTTCAGGGATTTTGGTAGCTGTTCAAGCATGAGTGCACTTTGCTGAATGTCTGTTCTAGCTTCGTCCTTCTGTAGACTATCATTGTCTAATTCCGAGCCTTTCTTCTTCTGGAGATCTCTCTCTACCATACAGCTCTTTTCAGTTAGAATCTTAATTTCATTCAGCGATTGCTGAAGCTCTTCTTTCAGGAATTCATTTCTTTGTAATTCTTTTATGAGATCCTGGTTTGTTTTTGTCAGCTGCTCGAGCTTGATTGCACTTTGTTGAAGATCCCTTATAGCTTCATCCTTCTCTAGAATACTATACTCTAATTCTGAGCCTTCCTTGTTCTGGAGATCTCTCTCTAGCATGTAATTCTTTTCAGTTAGAACCCTAATTTTATTCCGCGATTCCTCGAACTCTTCTTTTATGAATTCCTTTCTTTGTAATTCTTTCACGAGATTTTGATTTGTTTTTGTGAGCTGCTCAAGCTTGATTGCATTTTCTTGAAGATCTCTTATAGCTTCGTTTTTCTCTTCGATCTTACTGTTTAACTCTGCACAGTTGTCTTCCATCTGCTGTCTCTGTTCTGAAACTGTTGTCGGTTCCTCATTCAGTTCATTGTTCTTATCATTGGTCGCCATTATCGCAGTGTCCTTTTGCTCGGCTTTTATCTTCTTTAACTTATTTTTGTACTTTGTTTTCAGCATTTTCAAGCGCTCTTCAAGATATTCATTCTTCTTTGAGAGCTCTGTAATCTTCAAGTCTCGTTCTGATATCTCAGCTTCGATTTGTTGCAGCCTCTCTTTCAAATCTGAATTCTCGTCATCTTTTTCCAGCAATTCGCTTGTCAGCGTTTTATTGTCTTTCGAGAGCTTGTCGATAACTCGTTGTTTACGTGCCTCAATTTTTGCTGTCTTGCGTTTAATTTCTGCAAGCTCCGAAATTTTCTCATCGAACTTGCGATTAGCCTCTTCGCATTCCTGCTCGTGATCGTCACACCTCTTTCGGTATTCTTCTAGATCTTGCAAGAGTGCGGAATTCTTTTCTGTAAACTCTTTCCTGGTAGCTGTCTCGGCATGAAGAATTCTCTCTTCCATTTCTTGTTCGTTCTTGTATGTCAAACGCTGAATGTCCTGGTCGATCATCCTGAGTTTCCTTCGCAGCTCCTCTTTCTCGTCAGACATATCCCCAGCCTCGATCTTAGCCATATGCATGCATTTCTCAGCCTCGTGCCTGGCGTTCTTTTCAATTTCGAGCTCATTCTGCAAAGTCTTTATCTGTCTCTCCATGGTCTCAGTAAGTTCGGTTTTCTCTTGAAGCTGCTTTCCAGCCTAGATGATGAAATATCGAACTTGTCTAGTGATGGGAAGACCGGTAGGGTGTACGGTAGCCTGCATGCAGCCTCAACACTCCTCAGCCTCTACTCTCTGGCTGAGGAGTGTTGAGGCTGCACGCAGGCTAAGGCGCCCTTGCTTTAATCAGAATTGGGGAAGTTAGAACGTGGGTAGACGCCGCAGCAGGTGTGCTTATATGGTTCTGCGGAGGAAAAATTTATATACTTCTGCGGAGGAGGTAGTGGAAGAAAGAAAGAAATGAAACATTATGTTAATTTTTCTTTCCTTTATCTCTTTCACTACGTCCTCCGCAGAAGTATAGAAATTTTTCTCCGCAGAAGCATATAAGCACACATGTCCAATTACCCATGCTTGAAATGAAAGTCGTCAATCGGCAAAGAACTTGAAAGTAAAATAAACAGGAAAGATGCCAAACAAGAGATAAAGTGCACCTTTGTTTGAAGTTGGCAAATTCGAAAACTCAAAAGACGTACTAAAAGAGCAACATTCTGACGTAGAAAAAGATATCTGACCACTGCATTTTGTCTTCAGTAGTTCTAGAAAGAATGTTGGCCCCACATTTATACGCTCATGAAGCCACTAGGTGTATTGCTTAATAAACCTTCCAGTTTGGGTTGCGTCTTGGAAGGAACGAACGATATTCTGTCTCTTAAATCTGCATCTAAAAAAAAGCTGAATATTTTCAAAAAGAAAATCAACATTTAAGAATTTTACTTACTGATCTTTCTCGATCTAAATCAGCTTGCAAAGAATGATTTTGCTTCTTGTAAGCAGACAAAGCATCCCTAGATTCCCTTTGGGCTTTCTCGTGCTCCTCTTGCTGAACTTTAACCATGACCACCATGACTAATTGAATGATAAAAACAGAGTTTACGATTGTTGTAAATAAGTAACGAAAGGGTCTTCAAATTCTGTGCTTCCATAGGGCAACAGGTGTTCAATATGTACGGCTGGGTTCCGTGTTCCGTGATTTCGTGGTCCGTAATTTAACCTCAGGGTGAGTTTGAAATGTTGCTGCATTTGCCGGAACATATCATCTTCATCTTGAAGCAGCAATTGATTTCGACAAGCTATGGCTTATTTTTGAGTGGAGAGGCTGAATTTAGATGTGGATCTTTATTTCATTAAAATCTGCCAAACCGTTCTAAAGTTGTGGATGATTTTACTTGGAGCTGTTTCTCAAAAAGCCTAAAAAAGAGCTCGAAAAAGTAATAAAATTGTTTCAAGTTTTTAGCTTTAGTATGGTGTCAGTTTTTACCTTTAAACGTTTTCTTGCTTTCTCAACAGCTCAATTTCGCATGCACCACAAGTGAGTTGGCTGCACGGGTTTCAAACCTTTCAAGCTATCCTACGCGGGTTGGTTTATTTCTGTTCGAAGCTTGCATAATCGGCCGTAGAAATCCCTTTGATTATATCACTTTGTATTATCGTGTCAATTAAAAGAAAAGGATAAATAACAATGTTTGTATTTGGAAACCTTTGAAGATTAGAAATTTATTGCTATGTAGCCTGGTTTTGATGTTTCTGTTAATTCAGTGCACAATGGAGAGAGGAAGACTTTGGAAGCAGTGGGAACAGAATACGGAAGACGTGAAGACTTGCAACTTGAGCAACAGGCATCGCACTTTTAAATAGCCGTTTTGTACATAATTATGCTTATTTATGGCTGTCGTTCATGTTTATTATTTGTTTACTCCAATGGACCCCGAGGAACATGTCACGGACCCTAAACGAGGAAAAGAAGTCGTGAAAAATAGATGCTATTGTTACACAATTTGCCCATGTTAAATTGATCAGTAAAGCTTACGTTTGAGCTCGTCCCGTTCATCTTCTATTCTCTCCAAGATAATCTTTGCTTTCCCAAGCTTTTTCTCACTGACTTCTAACTCGTTAGTTAATCTCTTGTTGATCTTCTTGCTTACATTTAGCTCTTCGGTGACTTCTTCCAGCCTGCAAGAATACGAATTTATTATCTAATTATTGTTTCACTAATCTTTTTATTTGTTCATATATTTATTTATTCATCTATTCATTAACTCATTTCTTCATTTATTCCTTTATTCATTCATTCATTCGTTCGTTCATTCATTTGTCTAGTCATTTATTCATTATTTATGAATGAATGAATGAATGAATGAATGAATGAATGAATGAATAAATAAATGAATGAATGAATGAATGAACCAATGAAGGAAGAAATTAATATCTGAGCTACTCTATCCAAAGAGCCACATAGGGGAATAAGAAAAGGAAAGGATCAGAGAATACAACAACTGACGAAAATAATGAGCATAATATCTGAATGAATGAAGAAATAAATGAATGAAGAAATAAATGAATGAAGAAATAAATAAATGAATGAATGAATGAGTGAAGAAATAAATGAACGAATGAATGAATGAATGAATGAATGAATGAAAAAATTAGGTTATTATATTGTCTGTTGAAATTGAACGAACAAATGAATAAACCGTAGTTAAATGTAGGGAAGCAAGGTAGATTACTTAATATGTCAAAGAACAGATGTATGAAATTAAATTGACACGGGTCTCCCATAGTGAAGAGATATAGGGATGTGCCGCTCTTAGTTGTATACTTTTTCAAGGCCCTAGTCTGGTCAAGGGTATGCTTTTCCCGCTTTGACTAGCCAAGGGTATCGTTCCCCTCTACTTTGGCGTTTTGGTGTCATTTTCGCAAAAATTTGTCCAGGCAAGGGTACCTTTTATGCCAAAAATATGTGGGAGGCACACTCCTACCCGACGTTTAGTCCAGAAGCCCCCCCAATGATTACAGAACTGGTTGGTTTATTGGTACGACAAAGTTACGAATGAATGAGAATAAACATATGAATGAATGATTTCGAAGAACGAGAATAGCATAAAAATATTTTCTTACCTGTAATTATTGTGTGGTGCATTGCGACCGTGATCTTCTGTTCCTTCAAGCATTCCTGACATCTGCAGATACTGGTTCTTGGAAAATTGTCCACCCAGTAACGAAGCATCTGCATGGAAAGTGTTTGTATCACTTTTATCTTTCCTTACTAGATTTTGAACTGGTTTATTTCTAGAGACAACGAAATTATTTACGTTCTAGCCTTATAGACTTGACAAAGATTGTCTACAAGAACATTCGCTCTGATATTCTGACTTGTTCAGTCATAAATAAATTGTTAAAGGCTCTTGTTCAACCAGCAGCCTTTGCGCGTAGGTTTCTTTTGAAGAAGCCATTTTCGTAGACCACAAAAATGTTCATTTTCGTAAAACTGAGCACACAAAGGACCATGGTTGGATAAGAGCCTTTAATATCAGTTCGGGTATCAGTTGGTTTCATAGAACTTTAAACTCCGCAAAGACCCTCTTTAAATTGCAAGACTTTTTGGAAACCCCAAATTTAATGAAAAAATATGTCTATTACACAATTTTCAAAGGAAAAGGAGGAAAGGGATTTGGTGTAAACATCTGCTAGTATTCTATGCTCTTTGCCTGGGTTTCATTCTGTGTCGCTGCATTTACAAACAACAAACTAGGCCTACGTACTTCAAACTTCACCAAAGAGGTGTTTTCAAACACAATGATTCAAATATGAATGGCCGAGTAGGGCAATTTCAACTAAATCTTGCAGACCAGAGGTTAAAGTCTCTCTGTACCGAAGATAGGTTGTGCTGAAGCTAGCAAACGCTGAGGAAGACAAAATTGTAGAAGAGGTCTGCTGCTTGTGTGTTTCATTGTTTCATTCAATATTCATTCATGAACGAGAGAATCGTAGGCCGAACAAAAGCATGCTGAAATGGGCAGGAGATCGGGTAAGTTGTGATTTTTCTTCAGCAAATGTTGCTTGATGAGCATGTNGAAACCCTAAAACTGGGTACTTTTTTCTCAAAATCCTTAAAAATGGGTATGAAAATCGATCGAAAATCCTTAAGGATGGGTCTTTCCCTAAAAGTTGGGCGGCACGTCCCCGTCATCCCAAGACTCAAGTTACCCCCCCGGGACGGCCAGGAAAACTACATAATTATATGAAACCAAATTCCAAATACCCGTACTGTAGCACAACTTTGAAATTTTTGTGAAAAATTAAGAAATTTTAGTACTAATCTAATTTTATCACAAAAACGGACAAGCTCTGTTTTCTCTTTCGTCTTGGGGTCCCTGCTATGTCCTCGAATATTTGTGCGAAAATGTCTTTTCTTGAGGGCGTTTTTTCAATAATTCAACCACTCGTATCCAGTCTCCTTTGTGGAGCCCGCTCGCTGATTTGACGCGTGCGCACTACCGGTTTATCGAGGCTGCAGTTGACTATTTGTTAATCAGGACAAATAATCCGAAAATAATGCGAAGTTTCTCTTGCAATTTCCGGCCTCTGCATTGAATTAGTGCAACTTTTGCAACACCAAGACCTGCTTACACCCTTCAAGTACATACATGACTGCTTATAGAAGAAGAGGCATGCAGGAACCAGTGTAAAGCCGCTTTGCTACACGACCAGTTGGGCAGGACATTGGCCTAGCACTGTGCTGAGCTAGGCGAGAAATCACCGCTTGAACAAGTTCTTATAGCTTTATGGATCTGAAGGAGGTATGCACTTTTGTTGTTATTAAACTTATTGACTACTTTAGTTATATTCGCAACGTCCCCTAAACTTCATAGGTCACGAAAAGAACAAGATGAGTTTTGATGTTTGTGACGAACGAAGGTGGATGAAAACCAATCTGTCGCCGAGTCGGTTTCTATATTGTGGATCTTACGTTGACTGTAGCTGGAGATCCTATCTATTTTTCAAGATGAAAGTTGCCGCAGTTTCAGACGAAACTTTAGTTTGTTGACTTATTGAGCCAGTAGTACTTTCATAAACGTTTTGCAGCTTGCATCAAGAAAGATATTTGTGCAGGATTGTTGTCGTAATTGACTTGAGGAGGTTTGCGGCCTCGCTCAAAGATAGGAACAAACAGGTTGTGTAGAGGACGTTTCAGAGAGAGTAGAAGAAAGTGAACACACATAACTTTCCTAAATCAAATATCGGAAGTCGATATTCTGTTCTTTAGGACCAAACAGGTAGACAGTAAAAATATTGTGGTAACTACAAACATAAATACAAATTTCAAGGAGAATGAAAAAGAAGTGAGCAGATGAGCATGGAATTATATTCCTTTACACCTATTTGAATGTTTAGAACAAAAGAATCTATTATAGAGGTGCACATAAGAGACTGATGACTTGTTTTTCTCAAGTGCATCTCAAAAGCTTTTATTTTGCAATGTGCATCCAAAATTTGTTCATTCATTTGTGTGATACTTGTATGGAAATATCAGTTTTGAAATGAACAAGCATGTAAACAAGGGAAGCACCAACAATTTGAAATGTGTAATCATACCCTGCTATATTTTTGAATTCTTGGTTAAGATTTGTAAATTTTTGTCAAGGAGCACTTGATGTATCATTATGATATCTATAAAATGATTTATAAATAAATTCTTTACAAACTTTGCTGAAAGGTATAACACACTTCAAAGTAGATTAGAGGGCTTTTTAGCAGGATGAAGTACATATAATATAAAAAGCAATTTGTTTGAATTTAAATAGTTTACTACCCATTTGGAAAATTTTCGCTGTTGTAGAAAAGTTTGGTTAAAACCCAATTAAAGAAATAGAAACAATGATAACCAGTTAGAAAACAATAGGTAGTAAACAACGAGAAATGCAGGTGTGGTTCTAAAATCTGGCTTAAAAATATGGTTGGCTCTATTTTGTCTGAGAACTAATCAACTAACTAGATGAAGGATTTCATATGAAATATGAAATGAAATAAAGGGGTAAATAAACAATTAAATCAAGGTATTTTTACCAGAATTGTTGATCATATGGTAACCAAATCTCACAATTTCTAAATTAAAGTCTAAATTAAAGTTAAAATTTCTTGGATGCAAACAGGTTGTTTCAAAGTTCTTGAGTGTTCAATCACATCAATAATTTTTGAGTTATGATTTGGAATTTTGTGGTACGCTGTTTTGATTCATCCAGTTTGTGAATGTTTTGTTGCACATTCCATTATCTGTGCGTACATCAAACACAAACATTTTGGAGAAATCAAGGGATGTTCTGATGTTTTTCCACGGAATTTCAGATGTTCTTGCAGAAATTTCAGGCAACCACAAAAATCAATCTATTTTTACTGTTTTGCTTGTTTTATGCTAAATATGTCGCAAGTTTTGAGATAGTCATAAATGTTATTTCACCCAAGTAGTTCTTCCACTACATTCTTTTTCAATGCAAAATGTTCAAGGAGCAAGACATTATATTTTTGAGCGACCGAGCAGAAATTACATACAATGACATCATTGCATTGCACAATCAGACATAAGAATGTGTTTGGCTACATAGGCTTCTTGAGATGATGCTGTAAATAAAAATTTTAGGCCTAGGGAAGAAAATATTAGTGTTGCCTTATTTCAAGAAATGTTGCAGAGAGCTAGGGGTCTCAAAGTTGCAAATTTTTGCACATGTTCACACAGTTTCCGTGCTGTCTTTTTGAGTTGCAAAAATACTTTCATTTTTCTGTTCTGCAAAAGCTTTGGGACAGCAAACATTTTGGGCCACACAAAATTTCGGATATCATCATCTTCAGACGCTTGAAAGATTGAAAATATTTGCAACCAATATTGTTTGCCTTTAGTGTATGTATATACTAAGCAACATGCAAATTACATTTATGACCCAGATTGTGTGACAAAGTTATTGAAACATTGCAGTGACAGAGATGTTAAAATGCAACTGATCATAACTAATCCACTTCTTAATTCCCAAGTCATTTCCAAGAGTTTTCCTGTTGTCTATTGTCTAGCTCAGTGTTGAGAAAGTTTGATTGTTTTCTCCCAATCAGTCGAGGCTATTTCCAGATGAAGAATTGTCAAAAAATTGCTTCAGCACAAGATTGCCAAAAGTTTGAAAAAATTGCCAAATATTATTTGGAATCTTGACCACAGATTACATCATCAATCTTTGAAATTGGCTTTGTGTCCGATTTATCATGGCCTGTCAAAAGAGGCAACTTTTTTGGCACAGCCACTATAAAACAAAAACTTCTTTCCACACTGCAATTTGGGTCAACTCAAATACATTTTCCTGGCTACAATTGTTTTCAGGAAAGAATCATGATGAAGGTTTTCAATGGTTCCTGTAATTGTATACTGTAAATCTGCTTTGCCAGGTGCAACAGGATGGATTAAGTTGATTGTGTAGCCAAGTATAAGAAAAGACGTAATTTAAAAAGGTGGAATTAATTTACCTAAATCCAAGCTTAAACAAAAATTGTGAGAAGAACGTCTCTTGTTTTAAGAACAGCTTCAAAACAAGAAGAAAACTTATTGCTGCTTTTGCCTGTAAGGATCCTGAAAGGATATTTTGTTTATTGGTATGGCACAAATAGCCATGAAACATTCGATGCAGAACTTTGTCATAATTTTTAGAATAAAAATCTTTTGTCACTATTGCCTCTATTTTTCAACTATTGCTAAAATTTTTGTTGTTGGAACTTTGTACCGGGTGTCCCAAAAAAAAGTATTCACGTTTGTTTGAACGTAGCGCCATATTGAAAAGCGATAGGAATTCGTGGTATCGACTGTCACAGTTCACAAGGGCTAACTTAGATGTCAATAGTTTGATTTTCACCGTAGGTTGGAAATTCTTGGAGTTATGAGTTCCGAACGCAAAGATCATCGTCAAGACTAAAACAGTAGGCCTCAATGTTATGAATGAGTCCAGCAAAGGTCGTCCAAAGTTTTAAAAGGTTTCAATCTCGTTTTTCTTTCCTTGCATATAGTCGATAACTATTGTCAATATTCAAATAATGCGTTGCTATTGAAACCATTTAAAGCTTTGGATGACCTTTGCTTGACTCCTTCATAACATTTAGCCTACTGTTTTAGTCTTGACGATGGTCTTTGCGTTTCGGAACTCATAACTCCAAGAATTTTCAACCTACGGTGAAAATCAAACTATTGACATATAAGTTAGCCTTTGTGAACTGTGACAGTCGATACCACGAATTCCTATCGCTTTTCATTATGGCGCTACGTTCAAACAAACGTGAGTACTTTTTTGGGACACCCGGTACACTACCGATTTAATTCGTTTTTCACCAATATATGGCTTGTTAAATGCCCCACCTTCTGATTCACCCGGTATTTTNGATGTCAATAGTTTGATTTTCACCGTAGGTTGGAAATTCTTGGAGTTATGAGTTCCGAACGCAAAGATCATCGTCAAGACTAAAACAGTAGGCCTCAATGTTATGAATGAGTCCAGCAAAGGTCGTCCAAAGTTTTAAAAGGTTTCAATCTCGTTTTTCTTTCCTTGCATATAGTCGATAACTATTGTCAATATTCAAATAATGCGTTGCTATTGAAACCATTTAAAGCTTTGGATGACCTTTGCTTGACTCCTTCTTAACATTTAAGCCTACTGTTTTAGTCTTGACGATGGTCTTTGCGTTCGGAACTCATAACTCCAAGAATTTTCAACCTACGGTGAAAATCAAACTATTGACATCTAAGTTAGCCTTTGTGAATTGTGACAGTTGATACCACGAATTCCTATCGCTTTTCATTATGGCGCTACGTTCAAACAAACGTGAGTACTTTTTTTTGGGACACCTGGTATTATTTGTACTCTCCTTTTGAAGGTCATATTGAATTAAAGCTTGTTTCAAGTTAGATGTCAACGTGAGATTTGTGATAACAAAAAACTTCTCTTGCAAAACACCTCAGTTGTTGATATTTGCAGACATTTTCACGTGACATCTAATTTGAGGCAGACTATCAATTTTGTCTCACATTAGATGTCCAACCAAAAAGATCTGCAAATAAAAATAGTCAAAGAGATTTGCATGAGTAATTGCTTGTTATCCCAAATATCACCATACATCTAATATGAGAGAGTCTTTAACAACACAATTTTTAAGTTCTGCATAGCACAACGGCTTTCAACTGCAGTCCAATCTTCTTTTAAAGAGTGGTTTATACAAACCTTCTATAAACCTTTGCCAATGACCTATTCAGTGAGAATAAGATTTATTGTTTTTGCTTTGCTGGACATCAAGCAGTTAGGAAATGATGCATGGTGCTATAAACAAATAAATTCATATGAGCATTTACACAAACAAATATCTCCAACTGTTCAGTTTTTGTTTATTTATTGTCATTTTCAATGAGTGGATTGCTGGATTGGGGATGGGTAGGCAAACTCAGCTCAGCTTAACAAACATGATTTTAGTACTAAGTTACACAAGGATCACAATGATTACACTATGATCACTGCAACTTGGATGGTTTTGAAATAAACTACCTGTTTTACCAGTTATGACATCAACATACATACATTTGATTATTCTTTCTATTTAAGTTTTTGGCAAACATGTTGTGAATTTATACCTTTAGATATTATATATTGATAAAACTAGATTCTGTTGCAGAGTTAATTGTAAAACAGTTAGTTAAACTGAATCATAACCATGAGTAAAGAAATTTACAAAAATCATCTTTATGAAAGAGAGTTTACTTTTTTACTCATAAATTTAGTATGTCTTTCTATTTGTAGGAAAGGAGCAATTGAGAGAGCTTTTTGATATTTCTTTTTGGGATACATTTTTATATCAGACTAAAGAAACCAATAACAATTTTAATCAAATTGAATCAGTTCACTTTTTTAATTTTTCCAGAGACTTCAGTATTTAAAAATATGTATCAAGGAGTAGGATTGCTATAGGACTTGGTGAAAACAGGAATAAAATGTTGTATGTAATGTAACTCAGAATTTTGGTTTTATTCAAAATGTAAAGAAATATTTGATGATATGATGGTTATGACTTTGAATGCACTCAACAGCTTCAAAATTGGTCCCTGTTGGTTATACTGTTGCATTCAGGCCTTTACCAACCTGTTATAAAGTTTTACTTATGGTGGATGTTATTTATATTGAAACATTGTGACACAATTTGGTTCACTTCAAGCTGTGAAGACTTTGATTAATTTTTTGAACTTTCATCATTCCAAAATGTTGTTTATGTTTTATGTGTTGCATGTTTGTCATGAACAGAAAAACCAGAGTCAATCTGAAAGTATCAGTTTGGTAATTTTTGACAGTTTACAACCAGCAATATCATTCATTCTGTCTTTTTTTAATCAGGCAAAACATGAATTTCTTAATAATGAGCACTTTTAATGTTCTGCTGCATTTAACACTTATCAGCAACCTAATACTCATAGTAATTGATCAACTTTCAAATAAGTTGTGCTTCCTTATCACTATGATGAGGGTTTGCTTTTTGTGACATGTCAACCAACATAGAAGCAATATTTCTCACATCAAATCATAGGGTCATTGGTTGTTTCTTTTTACCAATTGCTCCTTAAATCAATTTTTTGTCAAATGGAGTCTGATATTTATCAGTTGCTTTGTTTGATCAGACATCAATTTGGAGAAAACTCAGGTAGACTGTTTAGTTGGCTGATTTCTTTTAGCAGTTCTTGTAGATATGTTAGAAACCTTCATGTAGCTGCGAGCTGCGCTCTTTTGTTTAGGGGCCTTCATGATAAATCAACCATTTTACATCTTACAAAATTTTCATAGCATTGAGATTCAAGCTGAATGCCACTCCTTGCAGTTCTATTTTCACATACATAAAGTAACCTTGAGAATCATTCAATGAATGTTCCTCCCAGGACATAGGATAGCCCATTTTTAAATCAATTTAAACTTTATACAGCAGTTAATATGGTTGTATACAGTAATAAATATAAATTTGATTTTACAAAATGTTTGAATTCTGATTACATTAATTAATTCTCAGTCTTTAGACTTGCTATTCATAAACATTGAAAACATAAAAACCAAAACCCAATTCATAATGATTTATGGTTGCTTTGATGGTCAAAGTGTTGAAAAACCTTAATGTTGATTTGTTTTCATTTTCCAAGTAACCTGCAGATTGGAATTTCAAAAGGAGTTCTGGTGCAGAGTTGGAATCTGATTAAGTTTTGTTGAACTGTAAACTCGATGAAGGGTTCAAGGAGTTTTAGTTCAGATTATGGTCTTCATTGAAACAGTAATTCAAGTAAAACCGCTTCTTTTATTGTGGTAAAACATTCTTAGAAGGGATAACTGCAATTACGTAGGTTATCCAATGTTTTAAACTTCAAAAGATTAACCTGTGTTTTTTGTGGAATATGTTTGTTTTCAACCATAAAGTCAAAAACACTCTAGTGAGTTTTTAGTTGATTTTTCTAAATCTCAAAAGAGCACATTGCTCTGAGCAACGCATGCAATGGTTCTGTACATGTATTCGCTTAAAAAAAGCCATGGTGTAGATTTCTGGCGGTGCTGAGATTTGTAGCCTTTGCTTTGAATAGAAATTGTTTCAGAAAAGGTCTATTTCTTTCCTATTTGTAATTTTTGAATCAGATCAGATGTATGTATATCTGTTGCTAGGAATGAAATCTCAGAAATGTTATTTCTTATGCCAATTTTCATTATAGCACATGTCCCAGAGCTGTTATGTGTGGGTGCACACAAGATATCAGATATACCAAGCAAATTTTCTCCTGTCAGGTTTTTTCTTCTTTCATTTGCCAGAAAATGCATTATTTTCTTCAATGTCACCTATTTTCCGTGTCTCTTGCTAGTTTTGAATGAAAACTGAGCCTCAACTAATGACAGTTACTGATTATTCTATGACTGCGCTCCACTTCAGAGGCATTTTTACAACAATAAAATAAAATAAAATGTAGTAGAAAAGCATCTGCAGCATGGAGTTAGTCTATCAAAAAAACTGTTGGCCTGTTGGCCTAGTCATGCAACCACCAACATGCTACCTTTAGTCTGCAAGCAAACATGGTGGTTCATAGCAGTCATGTTTCAATACTAAGCTCATAATTATGCCCTGAGATTTTTGTTATTAATCACTTTACACATAAACTGATACAAGTTTTCTTTGTAAAATTGCAGATTAAACAGAAAGGAGGAAACATGCCAGCCCACGGCGCAACTTCAGCCCCAGCCAAAGATACTTTGGATCCATTTACAAGAAAGACATCTGTCAAAAAAGTGATCAAAGGTCAGAAAAAGCAACAAGGTTCATCACGTTTTAGGACCAAAGGAACTCAAGAGCTCACCCCACTTACACTCTTAAAAGGTATGTTGTTGTTGTTGTTTATGTTTGTTTGTTTTTGTTGTTTACGGGGTGCCAAAAAATTTGTTGGGTTCGATATTGACCCATGTATTGTGTAGTTGACTGACTTTGAGCCTTTTGTCATTGTAAAAAAGACGGCACTTATGAAAATGAGAAACAACCCAAGACTATCCACAATTAGCCACAAACTGCAAAACAATTCACAATGATTAATTAGAATGAAACAGGTGCTTGCAATCTCATAGGTGCCACAGGTATCCCAATAATTTTTAGAGAATTTAACTATTTAAACCCATGATTGCCAATGGAAAATTCATCCTAGCCGTGTAGATGTTTATAGCTTCAAAATAACAAATAATGACATGGTTTAAATGGTCACTTTCCAATTGATTTTTACAGGGATTGTACCGGGTGCACCAGAATAAAGTATCCACTTTGTAAAGGCCATGACAAATCGTGCACAAGGCCAATTTTGAAGATTGATGATTTTCGAAATCCTGAATAATACGTATCAATTTTTTTCAGTTTTCGGCAGCCTACTTCTCATTATTTATCTCGATTTCTTGAAAGTTTAAAATTTAGAAACAGCCTAAATCAATCGAATAGCAACAATCAATGTTTCTAAAGACGGAGCTGCTAGCTAGACAAGACAATAAGGAAATTCTTGGAAATGTCTTGGGGATGTTAGTATTTTTTTTTCAATTTAAAATACGATTGCTTTTCATACTTTCAATGTAGTCTTTGTTTTGATAAAAGTAATACTCTCAAGTTCAGAATAAACGTCTCCCCCGCTTATTAATTTGTGGAAAAATATCCACCCGAGTCAAATATCAGGGAATCGCTAATAGCCCGAGAAGTAGGCCGCCAAACATTGATAAAAATCGCGAAGTATTATTTGTGATTTTGAATGAAGATTAAATGATCAATCTTCAAAGTGGATCCTTTTTTCTGGCACACCCGGTATCCATATTTCAATTTAACATCTGAAAAGCAAAATTATGCAAAAAGAAGTTTTTTTGCCACTTTTTTTGCAATCTTCAGAGAAAGTTTTTTGGGATACACTTTACAACTTCGAGATTTCTAAATTTCGAAGCTTGTTGAAAACTCAAAGAACCAGTGATGATCTAGTCACTATATATACAGGTTCACCTGGGATAAAAGCCATATAACATCTGCCCCTATAAAGCAAAATATTATGTTTTTCACACATGCCAGGGAAGTAGGTCCCTACTTTTCTAAGATTTAAGAGTTCTCTCTATTCATATGCTGATGAGTCCTGGGAAGGTAGAAGCTAAGTTCACAGACAGTTCTTTCAGGCTTACAAAATCCTGTTTCATTATGCAGATACTATTAATGTCTTTTTAACTGGGTTTTGCGTCTACAGATTATTAAGGCCTTTTGCACTTCTTTGCAAGTTTATATGGACGGGTTCTTTTGCATATTAATAGAACAAAGACAAGAGTTGCATGAATATTTTAACTGGACAGTGTTTGAAAGAATCGCGAAAATGCTAAGCAACGAAATTTTGAAATTGAATTTCTTGTTCCTCGATTTACGATGCAAATTTGGTACCTTATGAAACCGTGGTAAATTCTGATTATGAATCTGCATTTTAAATTGTGGGATCCTGATCGATGTTATTCCTATCAAATTTCATCAAGAATATACTAGGTGCGCCAACAAGAATTCGTAAAAACTGAACTGGAAAAAAAATTTATTGAAATTATAGACAAGCAAAGGTTTCTGAATAGACACAATAACGCTAAAGAGGGCGGCTCCAAAGACTCTTTTGTGTTTTGCTGCAAAGCATGCTGGTAAAAAGCTCCCTGACTACCGACTAACGACATGAAAATGTTGGTCTGCCGTTTCGACTAGCCAGCTTGAATTCGAATCGACCTTGAATTCGAATGCAACATGGTTCGAAAGGAAACCATTCAAAAATACCAAAAGTAAAGTTTTGATTCGAATTGAAGTTTTAATTAAAGAATCGCGTTCGAATTCATACAGACGACATGTCACGTGACTTGATCAATTCGCGCTCGAAAACACGACGCCATCTTGTTTTGGGGTAAATCTTCAGAAAATTTCTATAGGAATCTATAGGAAATTTGCAAAAAGTTGCATAAAGTTGCTCCTCTATTCTACCTTACGATAGTGAGTAGCAAAAGGATAGGTAGCAATTATCAGTCAGACCTAAACCTATGAAATAAACACACGAGCATGCTGTTTTTAAAAGCAAAACAAAAATTTAGGCAAAGAAAGCTGTGAGAAACTTGCCTTTGCGACGATAATATTGTAAACAGCGGCACAATCTCCCTCAGTTGTGAGTTGCTCGTCGCTTCTTTAAAGTCAACCTTCCTTTTCGACGTTCGCCTATCTCTCTGCTAAAGTTTTTGAATGATTTGAACAGTTTCCGAGTCTTTTGAATTTATTTATTGCGATAAATAAACGAGACACTCTAATGAAGCCATTACAAAGTATAGCGTCGAACGGGGAGTGTCTCGTTTATTTATCGCAATGAATAAATTCAAAAAGCTTGGAAGCTGCTCAAATTATTCAAAAACTTTAGTAGAGAGATAGGCGAATGTCTAAAAGGAAGGTTGACTTTGAAGAAGCGACGAGCAACTCACAGCCGACAGAGTTTGTGGTGGTAACTACGAAATTATCAACGCAGAGGCAAGTTTCTCACAGCTTTCTTGGCCTAAATTTTTGTTTTGCTTTTAAAAACAGCATGTTCGTGTGCTTATTTCATAGGTTTAGGTCTAACTGACAATTGCTACCTATCCTTTTTCTACTCACTATCGTAAGGTAGAATAGAGGAGCAATTTTATGCAACTTTTTGCAAATTTCCTATAGATTCCTATAGAAATTTTCTGAAGATTTACCCCAAAACAAGATGGCGTCGTGTTTTTAACGCTGCTGTGACGTCATGCCGTCTGTATGAATTACAAAATTTTCTATTTGTTTACATTGATTACTTGTTCCGAACTCTAGCACAGCTAGCTAGTCGAAACGGCAGGTCAAAATTTGTATGTCGTTAGGTGGTCGTCAGGAAGCTTTTTACCAGCATGCTTTGCGCGGCAGCCATCTTTAGCGTTATTGTCTATTGGTAAAGTTAATACTAAGATTGGGCAAGAATTGAGCGACCGCTTGTACAACTTATCATAACTAATGCACTTCTTAATTCCATGTGATTTCTAAGAGTTTTATTAACAAAAATATAGCTATTTGACAACATCGATGGTTAAAATATGAGTTCAACATTCATCTGTTGCCCCAATCAAAACCGTCTCACGCTTTTGTGTCCTGCATATTTTGCATTCTCTTGTCATGCAGATCTGTGTTTGACTGTTGCATAAAACCGATGTTTTTTGTTGGGATGTGGGCCTTTGCAAGCGAATCAAGATTCTATAATGACATAATTCACCATGTTCGGTAATTATGCCGCGAGAGAGTACTCGCAGTTGACAAGTGATAGTAGATCATGTTTTAACTTGATCATGTTGTGCAACTTGATAATTTTCCAGAATTTTTGTGAGCTATCATTTTGATTTCCGAGAAGATGTTTTGCTCGCTACAGAGTGCAGCATGTATGAACTCATGTGCCAGTCAGTCGCCAGGTACGTAGGTCACACAATCAAGAATTAATAGACAGAACCAAATGTAGTTGCAAGTAGCCTTCAAAATCGGCAGTGAAATATCTGAGCATCTTTTAGATCAGCATATTTGATAATTGCTCAAAACTACAGCCTCTCGCGTTGTTGCAGGTGGCTGCAGCAACGGCAGGTTTTGTATCAAGAGCATCAGCTGACGCGCAATTTCAATCTCAGTGAATGATACCAATTTCAGTGAACCAATTTGAATGAACCAATTTCAGTGAACCAATTTCACTTTCTGAAATTCTAAGTTAGTTTTGTCATTAGTATCGCTAAGTACTGCCAAATACTGTTTCGCTAAAGTTGGCCATACCGTTCCAGAGCCTAGGGGGGGACATTCAGTACATATATATATACAGGGAGGTAAGTCCGATATTTCTTTGTCGGAATATTGCCGAAAGCGATATTTTTGGGTCCCTACAAACTGAAATTATGGCTATGATACTTTTTGGCATCAAATATATATAGTTATAATGATTTTTTGGGTTCTTTAAAGGCAATTATGATCTCAATTTGCATCGTTTCAAGATATTTTATGTTCGTTTACAAGTGTTAAGTATAAAATGAGCTGATATTTTTGGGTTGCAATGAAGTTAAACTGATACTTTTAGGTTGCCTGAAATTTAGCGGACTGTCCCCCGTATATGTATGTGCTCAGTGCCCCCCTGGGTTCCAGAGTAAGAGCGATTTTGCTTTTGGGCTGTTTTTGAAAAGGCTTCTCAAAATGTTGTCCAGCTTCAGAATAGAATAAGCATCTTTCTCCAAAGAACCGTAGATAACGTAAGGTACGTATATTTACACGCAAAGGCAAACAGATGGGATGTTCTTTTCCTTCGTAGAGGGTGGTCATGCTCGCTGTCCTTGATTTGAAGTTGAAATGAGCTAAAATTTGGGCGACATTTCTAGTCCTTGTTAAAAAATTTCGATTAATAGCTTCCAAGCAAAATTTGAAATAACTCAAGAACGGAATGACTGATTTCTCTAAATTTAGCCTTTCTATTATAAAACAGTCATTCGTTGAAATTGGTGCAAAGTTCGTCATCCTATAGTTCGGCAATAGGCCGTTACGCTTAAGATGGTGGCGAGGAACTTTTTACCAAGAAGCATTGCGTTCCAATTACGAATCTTTAACGATTTTATTGGGATTCGACCAAAGAATGGAATACATCTTGGTAAAAAATTCCCACCATCTTTAGCGTAATCCTCTTTGGCGGATATTTGTTGGCTTATCCATATAACTATCAGGCGTGCCAAAAACAACTTCCAACGTTTGAAAGTTCATTGTATGGAGAATGCTTCATAAATTGGAATAAATCAAAGTTTGGTTGATGACCGAAAGGCTGAAGTATTTTTTTGATTTTGGTTCTAATTTTCTGAGCATTGGAAATATAGGTAAACTTCAATTTACGAAAAATCCGTTACTTCGAAATGCGTGAAAAGAGGCTTAAAACCCTCCATCAATATTATAAAGAATCTCCCCACTCAAACACATTTCATCTCCCTCAAGAGTTAAGAATCGAATTTTTATAAAAGCAACAACGTATATGATCTAATACCTTTGCAAAGATAATGTTTTAACCCTTGGGATGCTTGAGGGAAGTGAAATGTATTTGCATATTGCTATTAAGTGAGGTGATTCCTTATAATCTTATTGAGCGATTTAGGCCCGTTTCACGCATTTCGAATTAAAGGAATTTTAATAAATTTAATTTTACCTATATTTCCAATGCTCAGAGGAATAGAAAAAACCATAAAAAAATACTTCAGCCTTTCTGCTATCAATCAAATTTTGATTGATTACAATTTATCAAGTATTCTCCGTGTAATGAATGTAATGTAAACGTGTGAAGTTGTTTTGGCGCATCCGGTACTTCACTAATTTACACGTTTATTTCTAAGATGCGAGCCCACAAGAGCAACAGGAGCTGTTCATCAAGAAATTGGTACAATGTTCCACTGTTTTCGATTTCATGGACCCTGTGAGCGATCTTCGGGGCAAAGAAATCAAACGAGCCACTTTGAATGAACTTGTTGATTACATCACATCAGAACGAGGCGTTCTTACCGAGGCTGCATATCCGGAAGTTGTTCGCATGGTAAGTCTTGACAACCCATTTTATTTTCACGAAATTGGTTTATCATTTGAAATCTATTTTGAAGGAACTTTCAGCTAATTAAGTCCAGTCTTGGGGATCATGAATTCATAAAGCTGGAAATACAAATTTTAGAAGAAGACTAGCCCTCGAAAACAAGACCTTGCGAGGGCAAGCAACAAAACCATGTAATGACAGATGCATCACCATTTGAAAAATGAATCTTCTTATTATTTACGATGATTTATCCTCTCTTAGGACATATTTATTGAGCATATCTAAAGTCTCTGATTTTGTCTGTAAACTGTCCCGGGTAACCCAATCAAAATGAAACTTTTTTGAAAATTCATCAAAATTTTGTTATGTTACCAATCTTTAAATGTTCTTTTTGTGCATTTGTTTTAAAGACCAATTAGAGTTACTAGGTCATTGTTATTTTTTCTTATGGTAGAGAAACGACGAAATAATGGCATGAAAAACTATATTTTGAGTAGTAATCTTTTACAAGATCCTTTTTTTATATCCATCTAAAATTTTACAATGTTACAACCTACTATACTTTCTAATTACTATACAACTATACAACACTACAGGGACGATACCACAGGGAGCAAAAGACAATGACTACCCCATGGCCATTACATAAAGAACATGCAACTGAATTAGAACTAAATATACAATTACAAAAAGCTACACATAAACGATTATTACTGGTAAATACTGAGGCCTGTTTCACGTTGGATGCCAGGCCAGCATAGGTGCATGTTGCTGAACAGCAGTAACCCCGGCCGAGAGAACAGCAACGACAAGATGCTATGGTATTTTAGCCACAAAGCTATATCTTGGGATTTCATATGAAAGTTCGAGTCCTAAATGACATAAGAGGTTGTCAAGTACATCAGTAAACAATTTATTGGTGATTCTAGACAAACATTCAATTTGATAATCATTTCTTGTGTTTCGGATTATGGCCCAACAACTTGTAGCTTGTAAAACCGTGAATTTCACAAATTCAAAGCCATTTCAAGACCTTGCATCATGTCTATAATTAACTTGGTCCTTGATACAAATGCACATAAAGAAATTTTCATGATCGGTGACATACTGTTTGCTGATGACAGTATAGAAAATACAAGATCGTTAGGAAAGTACCTAAAAAAGTATTCCACAGACGTGGAACTGAATTGGATATTCGACAGCCAACATCCTTTTAATGTTACTGTTAATGTGCTGTTATTGTTATTGTTATTGTTATTGTTGTTATTTTTATTTTTGTACCTATGTTCTATGTTATTATCGTTATTGTTATTTACTATATAAGTATGTGTTCTTAAACTATGTACCAGATGGTATAGTGTATGTATATTGAGAAAAAACATAACAGAATTTCGATAAGGGCTGTGTCTTTTGCTATTTGCGATAATACGAAATTTCTCGTTCAAAAATAATTAGTTTCGTTGATTCTTGGACTTTTCTGCACCTGGCGTTTATTGTGGAAGGTATTTCAACATGCGGCAGCTTTCACATGCTAGCAGAATTGTTTAAAGATTTCAAGAGAAATTAGCCATTTACCGAATTAACTATCTGAATTTTTCATTGAATTGCCAAGACCTTGAAACAGCGATTTTCTGAAAAGACTTTGTTCTAGCTTATCGTAGCATGTTTAAGAAGAGTATTTTCATTGACGGCTATCATTGTAATATGGAAATTATCTTTGCACAGGTAAATAACAACATCTTCCGAACACTCCCTCCTTCTGACAATCCCGATTTCGACCCAGAAGAAGACGAACCGACGTTAGAGGCGTCTTGGCCACATTTACAGGTAAGTTTTAAGTCTCTTACAGAGGTTCCATTTCCATCGTTGTGAGCGATCTCTCCTGCGAATGAAATTTCTATTTTTTCACCGAGCGAACAGGCTAAGGGCTTTGTTTGTATGGGGAAAACCATCTCACCTTCCAAGACTTCCAGGCTGTGAGCTGAGAGGTGCGATCCTACCCTCCTGTTCAATCTTTTGTAATTTTCATCTTGCGTTTACATGGAAAATGAGCCACCACGGTTAAATGGAGATCCCACTCTACGAGAGATGGGATCTCACTGAAGTGGAATGAAATTTTTCCACATAAACGCTAGGAAGCCTGGAGACCGAATCGATGTTATCACAAAGACGGTACACTCTATTGGGCGTTTTGGTTTGATACGCAGCAGGTTGATTTTGGTGCAGTTAAAGGGAGAATCTTGCATACCAAAAACTTTTGAAATGTAAAATGTTTCAGACTTTCTTTTAGTCCAAATAGTTTATATTCTCACAAGTGAACCACAAGTTTCCCTGCTTGCAGGTATGAAACATTGATTTGTTTCCAAATTNGAGATCCCACTCTACGAGAGATGGGATCTCACTGAAGTGGAATGAAATTTTTCCACATAAACGCTAGGAAGCCTGGAGACCGAATCGATGTTATCACAAAGACGGTACACTCTATTGGGCGTTTTGGTTTGATACGCAGCAGGTTGATTTTGGTGCAGTTAAAGGGAGAATCTTGCATACCAAAAACTTTTGAAATGTTTCAGACTTTCTTTTAGTCCAAATAGTTTATATTCTCACAAGTGAACCACAAGTTTCCCTGCTTGCAGGTATGAAACATTGATTTGTTTCCAAATTACCTTCTTTGTAGTGATCTCACATTTTTGCAATTTTGCTCTTTTTCAGTTGGTATACGAATTTTTCTTGAGAGTTTTGGAATCACCTGAGTTTCAACCTACAATCGCCAAAAAGTACATAGACCAAAAATTTGTGTTACAGGTACGTAAATGTTGTATTTTATCTAATGTAATGCGTCATTTGGTCTCATAGGAAAAGATGTGGATTGTTCCATTGATCAGTGTATAAAATTGTTGCCATATGTAACCGGCATTGTTTATATTGGCAATAGGCCTTTTGCTATTCTACAGAGGAGTCTGGATTGAGCGATATTTTTATACATTTTTATACGAAATGTTCGATTGAGTGGCGTTTTAGCTTCTTTCACTGTTGTGCACATTCGAAAATTCGTTAGATTTCTACAAAATGTATAGAAATAATGCTTGATCCAGACTCTTGTAAAATAGCGAAAAGGTCTATTTTAGATCTTTTATCATTTGAATTTCTAATGAAGATTGGGTGTCTGGACGAATCGAAAAGCCAACCAAGGCACGTGCAGGTTTGACTGCGCAGATTTTATAAAGAGGAGAGTTTGCAGACCAGACTTTCTAACTTCAAACCGTACCAAAATCAAAACCTATAATTTATCACAAGAAACACAAGTCAAGTAAAGCCACCATTATCCATTGTTTGACGCAAACCTCATAGAGAAGAAGGTTGAAGTTCTACATCTGATAGGAATTTAAGGCACACAAAGTTACAACTAAAGTTACAGCCTCGTATAGGTGAAGGTTGTAAAATATTTTCAAACTGAACGCATAGTTTTTGCTTCATGATTTTGCAGATAATAATGGATGCCTCTTGTACTCCACCTGTATGAACATTGTTCACTTCAGATCTTCCAACTGGATGTATTTTTAGACGAGGCAAGCTGAATAAGAAAATCTCAAATTCATCGAATTCTATCGAATTTCGTGCGCCAAGTTTGGTTGTTTGCAAATCATTTCTAAGAGATTAATTCATGCTTCCAACTAAGAATTAGAATTGCTTGAGGTTCATTTTCGCCACCCATCTACAGGAAACAATGTAATCATTTGATTTTACGTCTTGATAAAATCTGCATTGGCTCTATCCAACTCTTCTTAGGGGGTGCTCTCTCCTCGATTTGTTTAGCTACTGAGAAAGCTCCTCCTTAAGAAATTCCCCTGCATAATATTCCAGTTTTTGTCTCTTTCTTTTTGCCTTTATCAAGTTTGCCTATTTAATACTTTCTCTTGTAATTTTCTATTTATTTTCCATTGTATAATTTAATTTAATTTTATGTATGTATGTATTTATGTTGCATTGTATGTAGTGAAATTTTAAATTCTGAAACTGAAACACTGTCCGACACAAAAGTACACCCAGCAATAAAGACAAGAACGCTTTCCTTCTCACAGTTTTTAAAAGCAATGGATGATTTAACGGCACTTGTTCATCGTGATTCTGTATTTCTTTCGTAGCTCTTGGAATTATTTGACAGTGAAGATCCGCGGGAACGGGAATTTCTTAAAACTGTCCTTCATAGAATCTACGGAAAGTTCCTCGGCTTAAGAGCCTATATCAGGAAGCAAATCAACCATATATTTCTTAAGTAAGTATTTATCAATTTATTACAAATTAATACTGTATCTTGTTGCTGTTGAAGGCAGCATTTATTGGCAAGCAAACCCAGGGGCGTGCTTGTGATATTCCTTAAAGAATACAAAGGTGTCTGCAAAAATGACAAGGCGTTGCAGTGTAAATTTGATCAACAAGTTTTATAGTAATTACCTTTTAACAACTTTCTACGGGGTTCAGTCGCCAATTCGTGTCAAATGAAAATGTAGAAAATAGAATTACGACTTAGGTTGGTACTTTCTCGGTAGAACAGCGTTTGAATAACTTCAATTCTGTTGAACAATTACTTTATTTTATGCCTTTCATGAATTTTGCATTTTATGAATTTCCTATTACTTGTTTGTTACTCTGAGAAAGTTTGATAGTTGAAAATTCTTATCTTGATTTGGTACTCGTACTTTTAGGTTCATTTATGAAACAGAGCACTTCAATGGAGTTGGAGAGCTGCTCGAAATCTTGGGAAGGTAGGAATTCAGTTCTTTTCGAATTCAGCACTACAATGTAGTCTACTCGGCTTTTTCGCCGGCTTTTCACTGCTTCCGCCAAAATCTTGTCAAATTATTCAGCTACAGAGATAACCATTAGCTGTCCTCATAAGACCTCCTTAGTTTGAATGGACTGACTTTTAGCCGGCAATAGACGCGATTCCTAATGATTTCTATTTCAAGTGTCTAGATCCAAGCTTAACTTAGATTACGTATTTCAATTCTGGTTTCTTTTTGCTAGATATTGAATATGGTTTCAAGTTCTTAAGTTCCTTCTTACAAGATAGCTTCTAGCTGTGAGACTACTCAATAAGTAAAGAAGGAGATACGAAGATTTCTTATTGTATGCCATGTCCTAAAATTAGTGTAAATAGAGATCCAAGTCGTTGATAAACTTTCGTTTTCTTTCCAGCATTATCAATGGTTTTGCTCTTCCATTGAAAGCCGAACATAAACAGTTTCTTCTCAAAGTATTGATTCCACTTCATAAAGTGAGATGTTTATCGCTGTACCACGCCCAGGTGAGCATTCGATAACAGAACAATTCCAGTGATCTTTTCTCTTTATTATTCATTGAATTTACGGGAAATGTGCCAGTTTCCGGGGGAGAAGGTAACATTTGATAAATTGAAAAAAGTTTTGGAAATTGTTTTTATTATCGCTATCATCATTCTTGTAACTTTGAATAGGGTAGACCAGGATGAGTTGTAATAGGGGTAAGTTGTAACAGAGGCTGTAATTTAATCTCTAGTTGACTCAGCTGCCATGCTCGCCCGCTGTTGTATAAATGATGGTTTAGTTCTGCCATGAACCTTTTTAGCCAGGTCATTCTCATGTTTTAACCCAAACAGGTAAACATTTTGGTTTCCGATTCTGATTATTGTCCTAATACTTTGATCGGCCTGGGTCGATTTGTAATAATCAGTTTTAGAAGAACTGTATCGATAGTTTTTCATTTCAGGGCTGTAAATTTTACTCGTTTGCAGTATGGGTCAAGTTTGTAAGATAAACCATCTAACCAAACATCGTTATCTGTACGCTATTTTAACATTTTAAAACTGTTCTTTGAAAATTTTGCTAAATTCTTCTTATACTGGCTGCCTAAATTTCTGAGAATCTGTATGTATTTCTGTTTCATAGCTTGCCTACTGTGTGGTACAATTCCTGGAAAAGGATGCGGCTCTCACCGAACAAGTAAGTCTTGAGAAAGTTCGTAGTTGAAGGTTTTGATACTTGAGGTCGTAGTTAGCTGTTAATCGTCTGTCTTCAGTATATTTAAAAAAATGTTAACTTTGGAAAGAAAAGTAAACAAATGTGTGTTTTGTTAGATGTAGCGCATCGTATTGATGATAGAAAAAGACTGGTATCTTATACTGGATGTGGAAATGATTTTAATGAGGCACAGAAGAGAAACAAATTTGTATATTTTTGTTGTGAAAACTTGAAGCTTTCAGTTCACTTTCTTCTTGTTCGTATTTTAGGTTGTTCTAGGATTGCTCAAATTTTGGCCAAAAACAAGTAGTCAGAAAGAGGTTGGTATTATTCGATAGTTAAATATGAATTATTCTGAGGCAATCCTGGAAAAGCTTTGACCGACAAAATTTTGTCTAAATTTTTGTTCTTGGGAGCCTGTCTTAAACTTTTTCTCTCGGGGAACGTAAGAAGTCAGTTCGTATTTTCCATTTTTCCTTGTATTACCTGAGTGGCACATCACAGCTCCAAGAACGTATTCGAGATCTCTGTAATGGAACAGTATTTGATGAGTGCCTCGACTTTAAAAATGATTTTAGTTCAACTCTTTTCAAAATCTCCGAGAAAAGGACCACCCCATGATCAAGACCCAGGTAAAAACCATGTATCAATTGTGGAGTCCAACGTTTTCAAACGATTGGTCATGATCGTTAAGAATTCTTTTATAAAAATTGCAGTCAAAGTGAACATATATTTTGTTTATTCAAAGGTGATGTTTCTCGGAGAAATAGAAGAAATTTTAGATGCTATTGAACCTCCACAGTTCCAGAAAGTGATGGAGCCTCTCTTTAGGCAGATAGCCCGTTGTGTGTCTAGTCCACACTTCCAGGTTTGTCAGTTTACTATTCTTAAAAGACTACTTTTAATGACAGAATTTATTTAATATAGACATAGTATACAAGCAATCTATGTCAGAGGAAAAGTCCTACTGCTAGTCATGATTTCAAGTTCTAGAGTTATCAGTTTTTTTAGCTCTGTTTCAGTTCTAGCATTAGGTTTGAATCAGATTCAAATGCAGGTTCTATAATTGCAAATCGACAGAGTCTCTAAGTTTTAGATTGCTTGGTTGGTAGCGTCGATTCTTCTTTGTGGGTTTAATTTGTGTTTTCTTAATGCTATCAGTCTACAGGCAGCTAGAATCTTTGATGCTGTTTCATGGCAGTAATGCTCGAAGCATTGCTTTGTAGGTAGCAGAAAGAGCATTATACTTCTGGAATAACGAATATATTGTCAGTTTAATTGAAGAGAATTCAAGCACTATTCTACCAATCATGTTCTCGTGTTTGTATCGAATTTCTAAGGATCATTGGAATCAGTAAGTACCATTCTATTCAAATATTTATGTTTACCAGGCGACCAAAAACTGCAAATTTTGAAAAATCTCCAAAATTGATTATGTTTACGATCTTGAAAATCTATTTTTGTAAAATTGTTTCAAGGATCAAATCAATTTCAGAGCTAATTTTCTATTCTTGTGAGAAACAGAAAATTAGCTCTATCTAATTTTTGATTCTTCAAGAAGTTGCAGTTTCTTGTTGCGTGGTGGAATATACGAATTTAAGTCCCTGCTCATGTAAATAGACAGAATCTTAACGTTAATTCAGTAAGACTGCAATTAAAAGCTAGAAAAAGTACTAACTTGATATTGAAAGTCGTAAGAAATCAAAACTNCACGTCACAATTTTGTCCTGTAGCATATTTTTTCCGAAGGAAATGAAAGCTGTATTGTTCTGCGTGTGTCTAAACAGCTGGTAACAATTACTAGTAAGGTTTGACCTCGAACATGATGGATTTTTCGAAAATCTGTGATTGCTTTTGGTCATACAGGATCTCAGTAGTTAGGGCATTGTCCCATAGTTTCAGTTTCATTCATTATCAATCAATCCTAAACACAATTCAACATAAGTACTCTAGGACTAAAATACATACCAACACTAACAACTAAAATTTAACAAACTGAAAATAAATATAGAAGATCTTTACATGGTTGTATTTAAGATTGATTGATTAAGGAGGAGCTCTCTAAGTAGATAAACTAATCGAGAGAGAGCCCCCCCCCACAAAACAAAGAAACTAAACGCATTTTAATAAAAACAAAGACAGATGATAACCAAAGCCAGACGAACCTCATTGGGATAAGGTCATACAAATGTCAGTGAACAGTGAACAGTGAGTTCTGGGAATACGAGTCGGTGAAAAAAGTTTTAATTTCGAACGACATACTAAAACAGAGCTAGCAACGCGTATAAAAAGTGGAAAAGTGTTCCAAAGTTTTGAACCAAAATATTGAATTGTTTGAAGACCAGATAAGGTAGTATTTTTAAGAGATTTGAAAAGATCACCTCTGGTAGCCTGACGAGTCCTAATCCTATGAACAGCTGCATTAGGCTGAATGTAATCATGAAAACAAGAAGGAGATAGTTTATTGATAGATTTATAAATCCCATATAAATTGCAGTTGCATTAAAAATGCATAATAAATGTTATTACTTCCTGTTTACCAGAATCGAAAACAACAATTGTAGAAAATAAGCTGAACCCTCAATTCCGGAATAGTAGACACTTTGAACAACGTTTCGAGCATCACCCGTTATCAAATGATGGCTTATGTTCAGACCTTAGGTCAGTCAGGAACCTGAATGCTTTTTAACATAAGATTAAATAAATTTTTGGAGAGTTGCAAAGAAAGGATGGTAAGTCCATCCCACATTAGCGAAATGATGTTTATTGTTAGACATCTAATGTTAGACAAAACTTTAATCTTGTTTACCTGAATAGTTTCACCTGCATTAAATTCTATTCATCAGTTTAAACCTTTGGTTTATGTTAAGTTTTGCCTTTCTTTCCCCTGTTTGCACCAGATCTTTCCTTTGGCTTCATGGCTTTCCAATTCACCTGTTTACTTGACTTGTCCTAAAAGATTTAGCTGTGTTTGTCTTATCGATGGGGTCGGCATTATTCGAGTTTGATACAATGCTTACTGGGCCTAACGTATCGATGTTTGTTTACACAGGGAGAAGAAGAAAGAAAAAGAGCGGGATGATCTATGGAAGAAATTAGAGAAGCTTGAATTGTCCAAGAAACAAGCAGCGACCAAAAATTCGAATGCTTCACCGAAAAATGCATCACCTGGCAGTAAAGCGAAGGGCAGCAATGCTAATCAGACGACAAGCGCAGGAAATACAACCTCAAAGGGGTAGTTATTGAGACATTATTAGATCAGTCACAGAAATTTGTTTTTATAGGGTATCTTATTCATATCTGTACTACTAAGAGATCACAGGCGAATTTAATGGCTCAAATACCCAATAAATTATGACTGTTTTAAAAAGGACTCAATAGAAAAGGGTGTCGCAGGATGAACTGGGTTAGTCAAGGAGAAGGTAAATTCAGTTTTGATGTAGGGAGAGGAGATTTGAAGACATTGGCTATGCACCACATGTCATACAGCTAAGACGAGCTTACATATCTAGGCCGGTATCATAAATGTGAGACAAGTTTTTGTTCATGAGAAGTTGCGATTTGCGTCTGCTGTCAACTGTTGTACATGTCTTTCGAGTAATTCGGTTCTAGTTGAGGACATTCTATCAAAAGAATTGCATAAAACCATCGATGAATCATTACATAACAACGTGATGTTGTATGGATATTGCGTCATTTTGTTTGCTCACGTTTTGTTGGCCCGATGGACAGAGGTCGTACACGATCTGGTCCTCCAGTTGTCTTGCGCAACTATCATGATTCTTCATACGCAGTTCAGAACATTGAGGTTATTGTAGATTTTATTGCTAACAAAGGCTGTTTACGTTGCATAAAATACTTGTCCAGGTGTGGGCAACGGTTATAAGGTGAAACAGATCAAGATTTCAAAACATCTTTTAAAATCAAAATGTCAAAACATCCAAAGTTTGGAACGGCAAGAGTTAGTGTTAATTAGTACCAAATAAGTCATTCGCGTTTGGGAATTCCTTACATTTCTTAATGATCGTTAGATATTTGATTAGAATTGACTACCGAGGCAGGCATTTTGTCAAAAGTACAAGTTGAAATACACTAACATGATAAATACATTCATATGGTTGCCATTTGTTCCTATCTTTCCTTTCGCATGTAGTTTACGAAAAGTACCAGTGGTTAAAACATTATTGCATGCAGTTACATTCAGAATAAAGTCGAAATATTCCGGGTTCTTCTCTATATCAAAATACGCCAGGAAAGTCCACCAATTTTGAGTATAGTCTCTCTTCTTTTTGCTCATTGAAGTTAAAAGCTTTTGTTGACCCCTGTATAAAAGTTGCCATTGATACAGGTTGTTGTACTGTGAAAGAAAGGATTTATATGGGACTCATGATAATTGCCAGTGACCTGAGAAATATCTTTGCCTTTTGTCGCCGCCTGAGAGATTGCTCTTCCTTTTTCTAAGGCCATACATGACCCGTAATAACTTGAGATCACTAAGATAATGCTGCAATTTGCAAACTCGTACTTTGAATCTTCCAGGAGCCACTTAAAGCGAAGTTACTGTTAAGTCATTAAAAATGTCGCCTTGCTAGCAGTTACATACATCATAGAAAACAGCCAGGAACCGAAAATAATTGAGTTGCAGAGGCAGAAGGAATTCTGTTTGGGCAACAGCTAACATCAGCAAGACAGATGTTGAAGAAAAGTGCAATTGTCATTTCTAAGTTGAATCCACTACAAATCTTTGTTTTGTGATGGGGTACCTTCAGCTAAAAGGGTTCTTTTGAAAGTTAGATGTGCCGTACATGGGCTTTACACGAAGCAAAGTTTTGAGAGACGTAACCTCCTAATGATCTCTTATATTGCCGATCACTTGGCCGTAGGGTCCACCTAGGGTTAGAACGGTTTCTTTTCTGATAGGAACCTCCAGCGACCGAAAAGTGCCCTTGAACACATTTTATATTTACGGACTATTTCTATCAGGTTTAATTCGGGAATTTTGATGAATCGGTGACGACTTCACAAAAAAGCGACGGTGGCTACCCAAGAGCAAAGCTCAGCGATAGCTAGTGGCAGATGGCGACACAAGGCGGTCCGGGTTTGAATAGATTTGACTGAATGACATCGTCAGACACGGCGTTATAACAGTATGTGCACGAGCAACTGTGAAACCGCTTCTGGTCCCATTAGGAGGACGTTTCATATTATAAAATTGCTGGGAAACTTTGGATGTGAAGATTTCATGTAGGTCAAGAGGCCTGAAGATTGTAAAATTTTCTGTACGTAGCAGTTCTGTGATTTTCAAATCAATATCACTCAAAGACGTTTCATTTTTTCCAATCAAAGAAGTTTCCAACCATTAGTTCTGTCCAAATTTAGATGTGTTCGAATGTCTTACACCAATGAAAGAAAACACCACTGTCCTCAGTCTCAAAATATCGTAGATATGCAAGGAAATTGCCTGTTAGCAAATCTGAAATACATTGAATTATCTAAGATCTAGGCATTTTCCTTATTTGATTTCAACCGTAAAGTGTATCACGCCTTTTTCTCCATTGAATCTACAGTAATACACCGTTCAACACTTACCGCTAGAACACACAAATACAAAAATCTTTCGAATAAATTTTAGTTTTACTCGAGAGTTTATTCGAAATTTGTTTGTTCTTGCTCATTGGCGCTAAACGTTGAACGGTGTATTGCCGCATATATTTGCCCTAAAACTTGTCATCGATAGCCTATAGACTATAGATTTCACAGCTGGATTAATAGACCTTGATCTATTCTACGAAGGAGTCTGGATCGAGCGATATTTTTATACATTTTTATTTGAAAGGTTCGATTGAGAGGCGTTAGAGCTTCAATTATTGTTATGCACATTCCAAAATTCGTCAGATTTCTACAACATGTATACAAATATCGCTCGATCCAAACTCTTTGTAGAATAGCTAAAAGGTCTATTGTGCCTAAAAATTTCTTTGATGGCCAGTAGACTCATCGTTCTATGTTCAGTCTCATTTGTCAAAGGTTGCGTTTATTATGTTACCTTGTGTGTATTGACATTAATTCTGTCTTTATGTATTTCTTTATTTTTTACATAGTAAGGTTTATTGTCGAATAACAGTAACCTCTTTCAACTGTCGCAAATACAAGGATTTTATTCCGACTTAGATCAGTCGATATACTGAAGCGATTGAGTGCATGTAAATAAGTCGAGGCTCGTACAAAAATCTGCTTTTCAGACAAATGCTCGCGTTTCTTTGCATTGCCTTCTTATATCTTTATTGAAGTGTTTTCAGTTTCGCCACCTTGAAATTCGATCGCAAATATTAGGAAAATATCAGGTAAACCCTGTTCCCACTGCGTGATAAAATATATCATCTCCAAGTTTCAAGGGCTATGAAAGTTCATCGCATAGTGTAAACGACATGGCGATAAAACTTCTACGCTCGTCGCTAAAGATTAAGCGACGAGGAAGGCGATGAATATGAAAGTTTAAATTGCTTACAACTGAGCAGACTTGTTTTACAGCAATTATTTCCGGCTGAACCGATTGAGAACAAAACTTGAGTTTTCAAAACAAAGCTTGCGAGATAAGTTGCAAGTAAGAGGTTAAAGATCAAAGGTTACAGGTTAAGTTAAAGGTTGCAACGAGTAAACATTGCTGGCAGCTGCTCTGAAATTGAGAACAGATCTTGTGCAAACACTTACTTGGTCAAGAGGATTGCAAATTTCAAGGCTCTGGTTTTGGTAAGGATAAAATGAAACATTACAAATGTATTCTCTTTCATATCAAGACGCTCAAAGAAACTTTTGAAAGCCTACTAGGTGCGCCAACAAGAACTTCACATGTTTGAATATTCGTTATGCAGAAAATACTTGATAAATGGAATAAATCAATCTTTGGTTAATAGTCGAGGTTCAAATATTTTTTGTGATCTTTGTTATTTTTCTGAGCATTGGAAACAAGCATAGGTTCCAAATCTTTAAGAAGGTCGGTGTAAAATTCTGTGAGCTATTTCTTTGAATGGAATGGCTTGAAAGAAACTTTAGCTACTTTGTAATAATTCTACCATTGGACATTTCAGAAATCTTCAATATTTTCAGAATTAGAGTGCTTTTCTTCTTTTATAAGAATTCAAGAAAAATTTTGAAAAAAAANATCGCATAGTGTAAACGACATGGCGATAAAACTTCTACGCTCGTCGCTAAAGATTAAGCGACGAGGAAGGCGATGAATATGAAAGTTTAAATTGCTTACAACTGAGCAGACTTGTTTTACAGCAATTATTTCCGGCTGAACCGATTGAGAACAAAACTTGAGTTTTCAAAACAAAGCTTGCGAGATAAGTTGCAAGTAAGAGGTTAAAGATCAAAGGTTACAGGTTAAGTTAAAGGTTGCAACGAGTAAACATTGCTGGCAGCTGCTCTGAAATTGAGAACAGATCTTGTGCAAACACTTACTTGGTCAAGAGGATTGCAAATTTCGAGGCTCTGGTTTTGGTAAGGATAAAATGAAACATTACAAATGTATTCTCTTTCATATCAAGACGCTCAAAGAAACTTTTGAAAGCCTACTAGGTGCGCCAACAAGAACTTCACATGTTTGAATATTCGTTATGCAGAAAATACTTGATAAATGGAATAAATCAATCTTTGGTTAATAGTCGAGGTTCAAATATTTTTTGTGATCTTTGTTATTTTTCTGAGCATTGGAAACAAGCATAGGTTCCAAATCTTTAAGAAGGTCGGTGTAAAATTCTGTGAGCTATTTCTTTGAATGGAATGGCTTGAAAGAAACTTTAGCTACTTTGTAATAATTCTACCATTGGACATTTCAGAAATCTTCAATATTTTCAGAATTAGAGTGCTTTTCTTCTTTTATAAGAATTCAAGAAAAATTTTGAAAAAAAAACTTAAAAACCATCATAATTTCTAAACTTGTTGAGGAAACAGCAAATAATTTTCCACAAAAACATAGTTTATGAAGGTCTACAATATGGTACCATCAAGCAAAAATCGTTCACTCTTCTGGTTTGCGATTTAGAAATTTGATGACGTCACATCCTCAAATGAGTTGAAATATGAAATACGCTGTAATTTCGAAAATATTGAAGATTTTTGGAAAGTCCAACGGTAGAGTTATAGCAAAGTAGCTAAAGTTTCTTTCAAGCCATTCGATTCAAAGAAATATGTCGCTGAATTTTACACCGACCTTTTTACACCAATTTAAAGATTTCGAACCTATGCTTTGGAAACATGGGTAAAGTTGAATTTACGAAATATCAATTTCTTCGAAAATCGTAAAAAGGAGCCTCTATCAATTATGAATCTTCTCACTCGATACATTTCTAAAAATCACTTTTTTAACGCTTTAGGAAAGTGAAATTGATTGCATATTTTTTCACGCATTTTGAGGTAAATAAATTTTGGCAAATTGAATTTTACTTATTTTTCAAAGAAAAATTCAAGAAAAATCACAACAAATACTTCCTCTTCTTGTCGGCTATCAACCAAAGTTTGACTCATTCTAATTTATCAATTATTCTCCGCATAACGAATTTTCAAAGACACCAAGTTCTTTTTGGTACACCTGGTATTTGCTTGGACCGCGCTTGAATCTTCTGTAAGAAGATTACACTCATTTTTGTTTATAAGAAACAGCTTATAAGAAACGGTAGGCTCAATTTTTTAAAATTTAAGAAACTACCCTACCTGAATTAAAAAGGCTAAGAAACTTTTGTTATTTGTAGCTTTAATCTTCCCTGGTCATTCGACAATATTTTGACTCGGTGCATGTTTTGGCATTGTTTTGAGTGTGAATTATGTTATAACGACATTGGCTCCTACACTTATGGCTTTAACGTTATAAGAAACACATAAGAAAATTTTGGTAGCAAAATGCTCCTAAAAGTTGAGAAACTGCCTATCAACCCCGGACCTTAGTTTCTTATAAAAAAGAATGAGCATACTCTGTCTACTTGAGATTGAGATGAGGCTAAGTGCACGACAAGGCCAGAAGGCTAAACTACTGCAGCGCTATCCTGCGTAGGCTACTGCAGCGCGCACTTGGGACTTGGTAACAATTTTTAGCTCGAAATCGAAATTTTTAGCATCATAAAGGCTCCAATGCAATTGCAAACATCCTGGGAAGCCTGATCTCTCTTACTTCTATCTGGTGATTTTGACCCCTTCGGAGAAGCAGATGTTAAAATACGTTGTTTAAAAAAAGTTTCCTATGAAGAAACGGTGGGAGCTGTAAATCGGGTTTAAATCAGAGAAAAGCTCGATTTAAAGAGATTGAAAAAGCTTGCTCTCCAGGATATTTCATGCTTTGTCGAATTTTTTATTCCAGGGTCTCATAAGCCATGAATGGCTTTAAGTTGAAGGTTCTATGGTTGGGGGATTTCTAAACAGTGAATCTAGGCAAGCAAATGCATTAGAAATGTCTGCAAGAGGCAGCAATGATATCGAATGAGAAAAGGCCAAGAAAGTGAGGCACCTCCTTTTTGACACGGTGAGGTGACTTCCTAGTTCATACACATCTCGTATCTTGTACCGTCGATTGAAGGAATTGGGATATAGACAAGATATCTCAAAAGGGCCTAAAGTAGCTCTCCAAAGTTTATCTATTAAGGAAACTACTACAAAGTATAGTGGAGAAAAGAATTATATACTTTCTTTTCTTGAGATTGTCAAGTTAAAATTTTGCCCGGCTCTACTGTTTATTTTATCGTAGCGTAGGGTACGTAAAATAGGTCAGAGTGGGGTAAAATGGCAACCTCGTCCCCAGGGCCTTTTGTCTTCGCCCCACTTCACACCATTTTTACAAAGACGGAGTATTATAGTAAACTGCTTAATTATGAAAGCAATTTGAATCTGTTGTGTTTATGAATTTTACACCTGACATCAATTTTGAGACATAAGCTGAACATTGTTTTAAATTTTGAATTTTATGGGAACAGGTGACAGTGTGGTTGCCATTGTGGATTTTACAAGGAAGGCAGAACAAACTGCAAGCCTGCAACTTACGGCGGCATTGAGTAAGATTGTTTTCCTGCGTAAATGGTTTACGTCAATTGATTCATCTTGTTTCTGTATTGTTGCAAAATATGCATGACCAAGTACAATATTTACCCCCAATCAGTGACGCAATTTCCCCCAAACACTGACGCAATTTGGTTGACGAAGGTATGGCATAGCGTGTTTCCGCCATCACCCTCCTCCGCAGAAGTTTTGCAATCTGGTTCCCTGACGATGACGTCATTTTCAATTAAGGAGACTGGGCTCCAGGGCAGAGGTCTAAAAAAGCCAAAAAATAACAAAGTCAACAAATCGCTTCCCTGGCGTCCAGTACTCTCACCCGAACGCGGTAAAGTTGACGCAGGGAACAACGCTGATTGATTATCTGCGGAGGAGAGTGTTCGTCATCAGAGAAAGCTGCGTTTACGTTTCCAGGAAGCGAATTTCTTGGCAGCACCCAATTAACATTTATTTCGACCATATTTCTATGGTNTTCTCCTCCTCCCCAGTTACCAAAAAGTCTGCACGCAGGCTAAACAGGAGGTTGATTTAATACAAAAATAGAATAAATTACCAAATAACAAAAACTACAAAAATCAACAGTTAATCTGGTTTCCCTGTGGTAAAGTCAACAGTCAACAAATCGCTTCCTTGGTCCCGAATGCGGTCAAGTTGATGCTGATTGATTATCTGCGGAGGAGAGTGTTCGTCATCAGAGAAAGCTGCATGTTTATGTGGGTTTATGTTTCCTTTCCAGGAAGCGAATTTCTTGGCAGCACCCAATTAAAATTTATTTCGACCATATTTCTATGGTTTCGACTTTCGAATCTGGGGTACCCTTAACAAATAAAAAGAAGGCAGCAAAGTGCCTCAAAGTGCACTATAATAAATATAGAGACCATGCGAGACCACGCCACGGCAAGAATAACAAGAAAACTCCAACTCTCTAATCCAATTGTTCAATGTGGTTCAATGATGATCACCTGGCTGGCGCCTTGCAGAGACTCAAATGATGATTTTGTACATTTGCTTTCGTTCTGATTTCAGTTTGCTATTATTACAGCTGAACCGCAGCTGAAGCCCTGCCATCTTTCTGTCTTTGAAGTCAAGCCATAGGCTCGGAAAGCACCTCAAGCACAAGTCCTGTGTCAATGTCTAATCCGTGTTTGCTAGCTCAGCTTGTTCTGTTTTTCTGGTGGAAAGATCGAGCTCTTTCCAGGGGGTTGCTTCCGGCTTCACACATTTTACACGTGTTGTATTCTTACTGCGGTCTCGACTGTGACGTCATTTCTTGATTGAAAACATTTCGTTGCGTTCTGTTGTATTCCTTGTTCACCACTTGTGGCTTAGCTTGTTCATTTACGTGAAATGGTGGAACGAGACGAGGTGGTGATGAAGGCTTACTGATTGTGGGGGATTGGCTCCTGTGAACGCTTTATCAAAACTTTTGTGGTCGATTTGAAGCCGGGAGTGGTTGCTGCTGCACGACCTTTTCTCTTCGAAATACGGGGTAAATGCAAAGAGATTAGATAAATTTTACAGAAAATTAAAATTGACCATACATGCGGTACTCACAATTGCTTCCAAGACTTTTCCACGGAAATCGACCCTTCTTTTGACCTTCCAAAAAGTTCCTTCTACCAAAACAAACAATGAAGCAGCGATTTTCCATTGTTTATGAATAAGAAAGATTGTTTTATTTTGATTGCAGCTGAATATTCAAAAATATGATTTTTGAAGGTTGGAAAGAAATATATTAGTAATTAAAACGACCTTAGTTGGATTTGACCACGCTCAAAGAACTGAAGTATCTGGCTGTGAGCGATCTCTGATTGCTTTGATTGCTCAACTTTTTTCTCAGCCTTCAATCTTCCTAATCCTGCAAGCAAAATTTTGAGCTTTCAAAATGAGTCTCTGGAGGTTGAAAATCTTGCAGGGAACTGGGAATTTTCCCATTTCCACAAACGACGCAATCAGGTCGTGCGGCTTCAAATGTAAAGACAACCCCCCTGAAAACTCATTAAAAATTCCAAGTGTCTTTATGGTTCAGTAAACACAGCCTGGTGCCCTGTTAGTGATAGGACCGAAGTTGCATTTGAAAACAGCTAGAAATACTGAATGTCAGATCGATCTACTAAGATTTTATATGAAATTGTGAAGTAACAGTTCATCGAGGTGCTGTCTCGCGTTTTGAAGTAATCAAAGAGGACCGACAACATCGCCAGTTTCATTTTGCTGTGCAAAGGTTTCTTAGCGGATGGGTACTGAGCACTGAAGCCACTGAGCTCTGTATTGGTTTCGCCATTTAAAATACATAGTGGAATGAATTTGTGGAAATTGGCTTAGCTTCCTAGGCGATTAAATGGAAATACAACCACTGATTGCCTGCAGAATTATGTAAATGCAAAGAAGAGCAATCCTTTATTGTTGTGGAAGGTTTTCAAAAGCGTAAACAGAGCTGAAACATAAATTGAAGTGGCAAAGGAAGTTGGCAAGTTCATCCTCGCCTCGCCAACGTAAACTGAATCGATGCAACTAGGAGATCGATTAATTGTCAACGAAAGCTACCTAAAAATGGCACAAAACATGGCTAATCTGCAGTCTGGAATGAACAACACGGATGCGAGATGGGCTGAAATGAGTTACCAAAGTGATCAGGAGAAATTAAGGCCAGACTACCGCATGCAAGGAGCGAAAGTGAGAGAGGAACTCGCCACAAATTTTCATCAACGAAGTCACAGTCCTAACATCGGCATGAAAATTCCTCATGATCAGCGAGATATTCGAAACGATCGTGGGCCTGAACCTCGAGTTCCAAGACGCGAAGATATGGTTTCAAATTTAGACTATTTCATGCACAGTGGCTATCCATACCAGAATTTTAATCTTCAAGCAAGACGAGATAGCCCACCAGACCTGATGGCTGCCGAGCGAGCTAAACAAGCATTTGCACGTGGAAATGAAGGTTATTTGTCTGGGCCTGCACGCAGCATGCCTCCAGATTTAAGTAAAATAACCCCAGAACAACTTGAAGCTCTGTACAAGAGTCAAAATATGGGGATTTCAGTGACTATATCTCCTCCAGAATTAGGCGAGAGATCGGGTATATTGCCACCTGGAAGTCGAGCAGGCATGCCTAATCAACGGCCTAGCCCTCAAGCTGAAATGCAACAACATCACAGCGACTTTGGAAGAAACATTCCCTTTATGGGGATGGAAGATAAACTATTACGTATTGCAGAATCTGCAAATTTGCAGAAAGCAAGAGCTGAAATGAACGCACAAAATGCAGCGAACATTTTCCCTGGCATGGTGCGGATGCCGCCATCGTCACAAGTGCAAAATTTTCCGAATATAAACATTCATCAACAAAACAATATGCGATTCAATTCAGAGCTAATACACCAAGCTGGTGCATTTCCGTTTGGCATGGATCCACGATTGTTTGAACATAACAGAGTTTTCCCAATGTCCGCCGCGGCTAGAAGTGAACACCCATCGCCGGGGGAGACAAGCTCCCAGACTGCTCCAGGGGGAAGCAATGAAGCAAATGGACAGAAGAAAAGTTTTCATGGACCCTCAAGGCCGATGGCACTGGGTAAGAAAGAAAGTATTACTTGTTATTTCCTCATGCTTTGTTAACACATGCTAAGCTTGCTAAGCACAATATCAGGTTGCCAACTTTGACATGTTATGAGGTCATTGGAAGTGTATTGGAAACTAGTCTGCAGTGCAGAGTGTGGCACTTGCATCCCCCAAAAACAATTCAAAATTTATTCAAAAGTTGACAATAAGAAACAAAAGAAATTCTGCTCGGCGCAGCAGAGATCTCGTTGAAAATTGTTATACTCTGCAGTCAGGATTGCAAGATGCTTGGGGGCCTAGACCAGGAATCTTGTGCTTTCCATGTCCCCCAGGTTGCGGAGTGGGCATTTTATNAAGCCATGCTAAGCTTGCTAAGCACAATATCAGGCTGCCAACTTTGACATGTTATGAGGTCATTGGAAGTGTATTGGAAACTGGTTTGCAGTGCAGAGTGTGGCACTTGCATTCCCCAAAAACAATTCAAAATTTATTCAAAAGTTGACAATAAGAAACAAAAGAAATTCTGCTCTGCGCAGCAGAGATCTCGTTGAAAAGTGTCATACTCTGCAGTCAGGATTGCAAGATGCTTGGGGGCCTAGACCAGGAATCTTGTGCTTGACACCCGCTTGGCATGTCCCCCAGGTTGCGGAGTGGGCATTTTATCAGCGAGATCTTGGTTGCCCCAGCAAAGAGATGGTTTGATGCTGGTGCACAAATTTGAATCAAAATAAGAGATTACAGCTCAAATGCATACAAGCCAGGGCGGCTGGGGGCCGCATTCCCCCTTTGTTAGAAAATTTGCAAAAATTGGTGTTATTTGTGCAAAAGATCTGCTGGAAGTCAGGTCAAATGTTTGTGGATTCTTTTCAAGTAGCCCCCCCCAGATTTTATTACGCTTATGAGTGTGGCCATCACACACATTGCATTCTGGGGTGCCGCATCCCACGCAACAATGTTTATATTGGCACAAGTATGCCTAAACTTTTCCCACAAGGTTTTGTTTCTATAAACATAGGTGTAGGAGGCAGGGGGGCTAGGGGCTGCAGCCCCTCTGATCAGGGGAAAATTATCGCAGTGCAGACTCCTTTCGGGCAGTTTTAACTCACTGAAGCCATCATATTCAGGCAAAATCCATGATAAGCCCCCCTAAACGTTGGGCATGGGGCATCCCCTACGCTCATGTCTATAAAAAACTGGCACAAAAACAAAGCAAAACTCTGCAATGTGGGGCAAACAACAACAGGTTGGTTCCCTCAGTGTTGGAAGTAACCAGTTTTTTTATTTGGCAGCAAGGAAACTTTTTTGGAAAATATTGCAGCAGACTGTCTGCTACTGTTCAATTTTTGACATCAAATGTTGATTATGCATCACATAATTGGATTTTGGTGAGGTTTTCACAAGGATAACTTTCTCCTTGCTACTTAGAGTTGGGTATGCCACAATTAGCAGTTTTGTAGCAACCCTAAGCCCCTGAAGAGGTTACAGGCTTTAAGGAGGTCTGTGAAAATAGGTTTCAGGTTTGCATTATTCAGAACATCATGTTNGTTCCCTCAGTGTTGGAAGTAACCAGTTTTTTTATTTGGCAGCAAGGAAACTTTTTTGGAAAATATTGCAGCAGACTGTCTGCTACTGTTCAATTTTTGACATCAAATGTTGATTATGCATCACATAATTGGATTTTGGTGAGGTTTTCACAAGGATAACTTTCTCCTTGCTACTTAGAGTTGGGTATGCCACAATTAGCAGTTTTGTAGCAACCCTAAGCCCCTGAAGAGGTTACAGGCTTTAAGGAGGTCTGTGAAAATAGGTTTCAGGTTTGCATTATTCAGAACATCATGTTGTGCATGAAAATGAGTGAGGGAAATAAGGTTGAGGGACACAATGTTTATTATTTATGTGAGGTCTAGAGTGGTGCAGATCTGTTCAGTTCTGGTTTCATGATCAAAAATGCCATTTGCAAAGAAGGTACAACCTGAAAAGAAAAGTTAGAAAAATGACCAACTATAGACCTAGAATAGTTGAGATACTTTAGTGCTTCTGCAGAGTATAGTGATTTCCTAAGATCTTGGATGCACTGAATTTTCTTTGGCCTAGACTTATTGGTCTGCCATGAGACTTCAGTTTTGTCCTTGCTAACCAGCACACAATTGGAAACAAAATAGGGTTAAGATCATATTCCGAATGAGTGTAGTTGTAATTGCTAGAAAAAATGAGACACCTTAACCATTGTCAATTCAAATTTTAGCTGCCAAACAAGCCTCCTTTTGCTGTTTGTTGTTTGTGCATTGATGATTTTATTTGCCACAAATCTATTATGAATTATGCAACTATCTTTACCGCAAGTTAGGCCAAAATTTTTTCAAACCCTCAAAGGCTCTGTTCAAGTTTGAAAAGTGCAGCAACACAGTTAAGAAACATTAGTGGGAAATTTGGCTCTTTGTTTTGGATATTTTTGATACGATTTCTTTGAGGTGGCATACAGTGCCACAATAACAGGGTGGAAGGGTGCACAAATCCCACAATCTCCCTGCAAAAGGATGATAGCAAGAGGCGCAGATTGTTGTTTAGTTATGTAACAAGTTGGACCAAAACCACATTAAATAACACATTGTTTTTTGCATTGGGAGTACGTTCACTATCTGCATGGATCCAAGGGTTTTTGTTCAGCTGTAAATTTTGAATTCCCAGCCCTCCCATTCTTGTACATGCCTAATTGATACAAAATTAGTTTCTGGTTATTTGCTGGCATTGATCATCTTGTGATTCTGTCACCAAAAAGTTTTATAGAGGGGTCATGCTTTTTTTGCTGATTTATTTCACCAAGATTCCCATTATTATGGAATTGCAAAACACTGCTTTTGCCATCTGGAAATCTGTCTTTTATCTTCAATGCAATATATTGCTCTCATCTTTTTGCTCCGTTTGACCAATCAACATGCATGCCTGATTTGTATTCAACATGACGTTGTCCAATTCTTCAAGCCTCAACTCGAAACCTTGAGCAAATTACCTGCAATATGAAGCCTGAATTGCAAAGTGCTATATACCACGCTTTACCCTTTTCCTTTGGCAAAATTGCATCTTTTCAGAGCTTCAGGCCATTGTAGAAATGCTCCCAGTCCCAACATCCTTAATAATCAACAGAATTGAAATATTTTTGACAAAATTTTGGAGAGCCAGATCATAGATCATAGATACAATAGTTGTTTGAATTGCTCTAAGTTTAAAAGTAAATTATCGTTTTAGCTACTAGATAGATCTGTTACATTTTTCAGAGATGAAAATCTTCATTCAGATTGAATTATCATTATGACCCCCTTCTTTGAAATGAGGCAATTTTGAATCATAAGGATTATGATAGAATTTTCAAGGATCGTTACTCCAGCAGGAATGGGGTTTCCCTAAATCATAAGAGATTCTGTAGAAGGGGTCACTCATCGTTCCTCTTATATCTTCTATCTATACAATCAATGCTTTTGTAAAGAAATGCATCAGTACCCCCTGAATATCTAGAGTTGAGCATTTGCTGACTAGACTTGAACCCCATCCGTTTTTCAATGATAACTAATCAAAACGTTTTATGATCTGAGTCATAAGACTTAAAGACTTCTACAGGAATCGACGTTTTGTTTTAGTTGAAAATCGGTTGACCACACTGATCCGTTTGAACAGTTTGACGTAATACCCACGTGGAAAGAGGGGAATTATACGAAGTGGAAAAGAGACAAGGCTTCTTTATTTTCTTGTGAGATGACATTCGTTTGTTGGAACGTCATATCCTTACAAAACAGAATTAACTGCAATAATCTTCGTTGTAAAATTGTTGTCGTTGAATAAGTGAGGAACAAAGGAATTGAAGACGGCCCCTTGGTCTGCATGGTCACCCTGTTCCCAGGGGTCTGGTCTGAGAATCATCTGACCAACGGATAGCAACTTTCCCCCAGAAATTTTCAGGCCTCAGCTCAAACGCATGTAAATAGGGCTTACCTACTTATATTTATCTGGTATTTTTTATGGAATGTCTATAGTGTGAAGGTAGATTGTTAGATTTTCAAGCGATTTATACAATCATAAGGTTCCGTTAAGAAAATGGTTCCTGTGTTCCCATACTCAACTCTATGTTCAAATTTACGCAAATACAGGTTAGCATTCTCTTGCGAATATGATGTGCAGAGAGCTAACTAACTAGATAGTAAGAGCATGCTGTTAACAATCAGAAGAGAAGTGGGGGCTGGGGTTAACTTTGTTGTTGTTAGCATTTCTGATTTCTGGTCACATCTCGACACAAATTTCTAGGGTCCCCATGCTACCAACCCAGACATGACTGAGCTGCGCTGTTGTCCAAACATGAACAGTATCCGTGTTCTTAATTGCAGCAATTAAGCCGCTATTATGTTTTGATAAAGCGATTACACACTACCAATCTGCCGCGGAAATTTGAGAAAGAAATCAACCGCTTGCGATTTGAAAGGAGCGCGCGTGCCGGTCAGCCGTCATCTTTTGTAACCTTTTGTGATGGAACTGCGCGATTAAAGATAATTTCAAAAGCTAATGCAAATGACCTTGGAAGGAGGTAGCTCTCCCTCGAAGCAAAAGCAAGCCAGGTTTGAATGTGCTTAAAAACAAAAGGCTGAATAGTGAATCACCACCGGTAAATGGCATGTACTTTTGCCACTGCAACCTGTCGGCCTAGGCGCAATGAAATCAGCTGTTCAAACCAGCTATTCAAATCCTAAATAGCCTGAGAACCCAAGGCGATAATTCGTCATTAGAGGCCTATTGATGGAAACAAAATAATCAAAATGCCATTCAAACCAACTTGAATAGGGCCTAAGTTTGAATGAAAAATTACATATGGTAACCTCTTACAGCGTTTGGTTGTGTTGGTAGGCCAGACGGGGTGTAAGCAGCTGATCAATCAGATGGCTTTGCAACAAACAAACTAGCGTTTAAGATTTCAGGAGGCCTATGCAATGATCCGTGCAAATCGTAAACACAGTTGCGTGCTTTTCAACTGTAAACAATGTCAGCTGAGATCAAGTTTGCAGGTTCTGACTGCGAAGTAAGAAGATTTCAATGTTTCATTGCAGCAATTAGGGTTTTATCTTAACTCAATGAAATTTTCAAACTTTTCCTACAGTATATCTTAGTGCGTTTTTTTACCCCGTCTGTTGTCGATGCATCCCGCAAAAACCCAACGAGCACTGGTGACTTGTTTTTTAGGACCATTTTGATTCTCTATACTGTATTGTTACTCGAGCAACGCATTTTTATCTCCATGAAAACCAATCGAACTTGGAGACTTCTACTGAGGAAATTACTTCAAACGACAAGACTGTCGTAGCTCGTATGATCATAGACTGCAGAAAGGATTGTAGCTTGGTCAGCACTCTTTTAACGATAATAACAGGAAGTTTAATGTTTTTTCGAAGAGTCTTTACACACCCCATTAGCAGAGAGGTCAGCGGTTTTCCATGAAGTTTTCCTCATACAAATGAAGGTCTCGAGGCCGGTGAAATGGGATATAGGATTTGCGTAAAATGACTCTGGGAATGGGGTTTTTGTGTTTAGACTGACTGGGAATAGGGACTGGGAATACCAACGACAGAAACAATATACTGAGAATGGGATTTGATCGTCGACCACAAAACTGGGGTTTCCTCCAAAACATGACTGGGAAGATGGGATAGAAGACCCCTCGTCAGGACCCCACCTATGCGTATAAAAAACAACGGTAAATATTTTTTAATGGAAACTGAAGAAAAATGAATAAAATTTCCAAGATTTTTTGCTGCTATTTAGGGGCTCAAACTGCTAAAGCCTTAATTGGTATAACTATCCTTCTTAGGAACTTGTGTAAAACACAATACACCCTACAAATTGAACTACACAGAGCTTTGGCTCATAATTCCAGTTTGGCAGAATGTCAGGCAGGCTAGATATAGATTGCAAATTTTCAAGGTTGGTTTTTGAACGAGGAGTTAAAAATTCAAACCAATATCCTCGCAGTCACTCTTAAAACTTTAATACCAAGTTTTTACTACCAACATTAGCTGATGTAATGTTTACTACATTTAGACTTCGGTTCCTTCGTCTTATTGTTAGCTAGCTATCCGTAGCTATCTAGTTATCTGGTTAGCTAGTTATCCGAGCATCTGAATTTAGTTGTGGGAGACTAAGGGGAGGCTAGCCATCAAAATACGAACACTATTTTGCATTGATCTTGAATTTAAGCAGAAAACGACCGGACTGCCAGCAATTGCAAATGTCAGATGATCCGTTGCTTCGTTCGCAAACTTCGTGCAGGTTTTATGAATAGGCCAAGCCGCGCAAAACATTATTGCTTGCTCTCGTGTGACTGCGCAGTGACCTGCTCATCAAACCGTGTCGACTTGTGCGTGACTTTTGCACGATTGTGCATTCTTGTTTAGGATAAGTGCACGACCGCGGTTCATGTCCTGTGCAACAACCTGTAACATCACTGCCTAGGACGCAAACAGTTTCTATTTTTGTATATAGCTTTATTATTAGCAGGGGGTGGGCTTGCTCCCAGTCCAAAGGTTCTCAGGTGAGATTTGCGATAACGCAAAATTACTCATGCAAACTCTTTAATTGTTTTTATTCGCGAATGTTTTCGCCTGACCTTAACGTGATATTGACTTTAATTCACTTCACGCTGAATCCACACTGGAAGCATTTTTCGTGACGCTGTGCAACTAAGGCTCGCGTTTTGTAACGCACCAGCCATACTTGGGCAAACGCTAGCCTGACTTAGACTTAGACACCAACAACAATAAAGACGCTTCCATTGCTTGCAGCTTGAATTAAGCTTAGCCAGTGAGCAATAAATAGAACCCTGTGTGACCACCTCATTGGAGGTGAATCACAGAGCACTTTATTATCATACTGACTGCATGAGAAGTAAACATGGGATGGGACAAGTCTATTGGGGGGGGGGGGCTTTTAAATGTTTGAAACAGCAAAAGGTCTAGGCAAATCGTACCTATCCTGCCACATTTGTAAGCTGCCTCCTCCCCACTTTCCAAGATAATCTCGCTTGTACCTGGGACTTGGAATCAAACGTACCAACTTTTTGAGACTATATGGCTCCAAGTTCTCTGCACCATATCATAGCACAGCACTACAACCCCTTTGGTTTTCAAAATTCCTGCCAAGATTTCTTCAAAGGAGTTCCAATATTTACAGCCAGGCTGCAAAAGCAAGGCCTAAAATGTCCCCCTGAACGATAGTTTCATCAAGGTTGGTTTAAGTGTGATTGTGACAAGCGGAGGAGCAGAAACGCAGGAGTCGATATTAATTTTACCACTTCTCGTTAGCCAAAGCCAAAAAGATGAAGAGATGATTTCTTGGTCACGGTTTCTGCCAGTGCAACAAAATCCAACTTTATGTTTGGGTTTGAGAGCTAAAAAGCATGACCACAATCGTGGGATAGTGCTTAGTAAAACACAGGGATTAGACTGCTACTACCCCTGCACTCTCCTGGATATTCTTAGTTTTCTTGGTTGCTGTGGTTTTTAAACTGAGCGAAAATAATTCCAAGCAGTTTTGAAATTCCTTGTAAGACTAATACCAAATCCTAACCCTTTTTTTCGTAAATTAATTCGAATTCTTTTTATCAGCGGCTCTCAAGATTTCCTTGCCTCGTTTGCTAGAGTTATCTGCTTAGGCCACCAAAAGCCGCAGATCACAAAAGCCGTGGTTGCATTCGTGCGTGCTTGCATCCTTGAGAGAACTCATAATTTTCAGCATATGAATGTTTTGTTATTCTTTTGTCCTAGGCCCGAATTTTGTGCCTCAAGGTCACTTGCCCTTGAACATTGCACAAGGAACGCCAAGCTCTGAAGATATGAGCAGTGCAAGTCCAGCAGGGAGCAGTCCGTATGCAGATTTTGGAACACCCAGTCCAAATTCGGATGAAAATGCACGATTGGGGACGAAGCAAAAAGCAAAAAATAGAACTGAAGGCAGCAATCAATGCACTCAGTGTGGCAAAGGGTTTAGTAGCTCAAGTGCTTTAGCAAAGCACAAGCTGATTCACAGTGATGAACGCCGTTATGTTTGCCAGATATGTTCAAAGGGATTCAAGAGACAAGATCACTTGTAAGTATTTTCATTTGCACCTTCAACGGCCTAGAGTTTCATCCCCGGCATTTCATTTGAAGGTAGGTTAACCAACGCAGATTCGGTGAAATTTGCAGAATATTTAACTGAATGGCTACCTGTCGAAGTTGAATGCAAATGATTCAAGGCTTGAAATACATTCATAAATTCATTGCAAATGAGGTGAAGTAACCCCATGTGGCGGCAGCAAATTTTGTAAAATTGTTTGAGGGAAGCGCCATCTTAGTATGCATCTATTTTGTTCTGAATTTTGTTGTTGTCAGCTTTCAGTAGGAGGTTACAGAACTTGAAACGAGGCTACAAACAATGCGTCCAAGTTTCAAGCAACTGTGACTCATGTATTAAGTGTAATCATATTTTTTTGTTTTATCCTCGTCTCAATATTGTAAGGTTAAATTTGTGTAGTTGTTTTGCAAGCCATGGATAGCCACGTTTATGTCTATTTAGCTACTGTACAGTGGGGTCCAAAAGTTTGAGCCCATTTCCCATATTTGTTTGTTTCTATTATTCATCAAAAACCATTAATGCTACCATTTTCACTGAAACAACAATTATTTCACTTGTGGCAATATTTCATGACATACCATAACATACTCTAGACTACCCAGTACTACATTAAAACAAATTTCCTCTTGGTTTTGATGAATGATAAAATCAGAAAAATTTTGGAAGTGGATTCTAGACTTTTGGACCCTATACTGTATATAACGATGAGTGCCATACCATCTATTAGAATGATTACTATGTTTTGCGTAAAATTGATTCAGTTTGTAAACCCTATTTTGTTTAGTTCTTCAAAAATGACTTTGCTTTTCCTTTGATGTTGCTCTTACGTACTCTTAATTCATCTTAAGGCTAGCCATTTAGAGCTATATTTTTACAACTATAGGATAAACTGGCTTGAGGATAAATTTGCTAAAAAAAAGTAGGGTTAGGGTTAAGGACAAGTTAGCTAAAAGGCTGGGTTTTGTTTTGATAAATTAGAGCAGATGGAAATATCAGCCTACTTATGTTCATTGCAGAGTATTGTAGAGCATTTTATTCTTTGTTCGTAGCAATTTTACAAAAGAAGGATGTTTTTACTGTTTAGCCAGACAGGCTAGGCTGCTTAAAAAACTCCTTGAATCAGCCAAAATATTTTTGTGGTCAGATTTATTTTCATTGCGTTGCAGACAACAGCGAAATCCTCCAAAAATTTTTTTTTTTAATATCGATAAAACCTTGTTCTCAAGGCAGTTTCTTTAAAGCATATGAACTTGTGTTTCAAATTGTTGTTATGTGGATGAAAAACTTCGTTCAGCAGCAGCAATATTTGATGAACATAAGAGGATTATTGTTTAAATCCGTGTAAATTCGTGGAAACCTGACGAAAATTTAACGAAAGCTAGTATCTTTGAAAGCACACAATAAGCGAATATGTTGTTTTTGTTAATGCTTGTATTTTGGTTTTACACACAATGTCTAGGCGTGGTCATCAAATCCTTTTTTTTTCTTCTCATAAACCGTTCTCATTCATTAACGGTAGAATGCTTAAAGGGGCCTGTGCAAGATAGATCCTTTGCGCGCCGAAGTTGACTTTCTGATTATCAGAAAGTAAGATGGCTGCCGCCTAGCAGCTTGTCTGATGTTACCAGCTTTTGCTTGAAAGAGCATCATGTCAGGGACAGGCAGTAAGCTTGGAAGACCGAAGCGGTGAGAAGTTCGACATGTGGTGTACTTTTCAGAGTCAACATATAACATTTGGACGAAGGCCAAGCAGGAAACGTGCGATAAAAGATCGTTCACGCACAACGACTTTGGGAAGTGCTTCATGTATGCAACTTCTAAGGTCC